>CM076574.1:667371006-667509541 GCA_034641835.2 Pinus albicaulis | reverse complement strand
TTGAGTATATGGCCTACTATGATCTCGCCTCAAGGAATAGACTCCCCATTTCCTAGAGTCTCCGCTCTTGCTAAATCATAAGATCTGGTATATCTAGCTTATATCTGGCTTACAGGTTGCTGGATATACTCTTAGTGTTATAAGGCTCTTGCTAAATCATAATATCTGGTATATCTGGCTTATATCTGGCTTACAAGTTGTTGGATATACTCTTGGTGTTATAAGGCAGCCACAAAGGTTGATCCTAGACCTCCCCCAGATTAGTCCAAGGAAGAAAGTTTTTGCTGAGCAATATTGAGGCCCCACCTAGGTTTGAAACTCAGTTAACACACCCGGTGTGTCTGTGGGCAGTTGCATAATGCATTAGGTTTAGGAGTATAGGGTCAGTCCCTCAGACATGACCCTGGGCCTCCTCAGAGACAGGAAGTAAGTTTAGGAATTCTCCTAATACCCAAAAAATAAAAAATAAAGGAAAAAGAAAGAAATTCTCCTAATACTGAAAACAAACAAACAAAAAAATGACAGTAGTTAATTATCGATTCTCGTGATTAAAAAAAGAAACGAAAAGAAAACAGACAATAGTTAATTAGTAGTTTCCAACTTTTCACTAGCATGTCGTAACATTTTTTGATGTATATGCATAAATACTTTGACTTCAAGATGACTCAGGGGTTGCTTTGTCAAAGTTTACTTGCATGCTAAAAATTGTTCTGATGTCAACCGACATGGATAAAACATGATCATAAAGAGATAAAATTTGATAAAACTTCAACAAAAAGCATGGATGAAGTTCATACTCGACAACAAGACTGACGTGGGAAGAAACATCTAAAGAAAACTTTTTAAGGTTCCATCTTTCCACTCCTTAATGATAGGTTTAATAAAATAATCAGTTCTTAATGAAGGTGCTACCTCCCCGTTAAGTTATAATCTTTTGTTCCCACATTTTAAGAGTAAAAGACAAGTGAAAGAAATTTTGTAACTGGTGTCCGGCAAGCAGGACTCACAAAAATTGTTATAGAGAAAAACTTGGAAGGGAAATTGAGGTTTGAGGTTTGATGATGTTGATGAAGCACATATTCTACTTGGTGAAAGTGGCCACTGCAAAGATTATTGGGGTTCAGGCTTCTATAGGAAGGATAATACTTTTGAGCTTGAAACAACTTTGCACAATATAGCTTTCAGTTCAAATGGGTGCAAATACATATCAATCAAGCAATTTGAGACCTTTAAATGTATGGTCAGAAGCAACAACTCCAGAATCTGTGCAAATGCTTCTAAACTCTATTTGAAAAGAGGAAATTAATTTGATCCTTGAAGGAAACTTGTTTGGACCAGACATTGGTGAGTTGATAAGCAACTCAAACAATTGGGCAGAGATTACTATGTGGTGTATTTTCAAAGGGCTCAAAGAGTCATTACCTTCTAGATGGCTATATATTTTGGGAGATGGGTTTGAAAATATAGGTAAGAAGAATCAGCTAGTGTCTGAACAGTCAGGGGTGAATTTGAGAAAAAACACCAAAGATCTGCCAATTTTGTTGAATGCCTCTGAGCAATGTGGTTTATTGTTTGCTGTCAATTCGTCCTCAGTCATGGATTGCAGGCCTGCAAAAAATAAGAATATTCTTATGATTGGTCTCTGTTCTAAAGTGAATAATTTAAAACAATATACTCATAACCTAGCACAAAATACAGATTCAACAGAAGTAAATACGGAAAACAAGAATAGTGGAAATGATGATTTTGGAGTTCAAACTGAAGGAGCATATAAGGGCGAGGATGAAGTGCTTTTGAAATTTCAGTGGGCAGAGGAGACAGAAAGGATGGGCTGCAGCAAGTTTTTGGAGTCTCGGGATAGAAGAGAAGGGAAAAGAGGCAAACTTCAAGTTCAAAGCACGGAGTAATGACCCCTGGAAGGAGAGATTTTGATTCTCTTGTTCAATCTCAGCAGGAAGTAAGCAATGCCTTTGGTCAAGTCGACATTCAATTGTCGGATTCTCTATGGGATGTAAGTGATGGCATTAGCCAAGAGAAGCAGCTGGACAGGGTTTCACATGAATATATCATTTCTTCATGAATGCAATGATTATCAGAATTATGTTCAAATAAAAGAGATGAGAACAGTGTGCAAGAGGCTTTATAATGTTTGATATGCAAAGAATAGAATATTCAAAATAGTACACATCATATGAGGAGGAGACCTTTAAATCAAGAAATTTGAGACCTTTAAATGTATGGTCAGAAGCAACAACTCCATAATCTGTGCAAATGCTTCTAAAATCTATTTGAAAAGAGGAAATTAATTTGATCCTTGAAGGAAACTTGTTTGGACCAGACATTGGTGAGTTGATAAGTAGCTCAAACAATTGGGTAGAGATTATTATGTGGTGTATTTTCAAAGGGCTCAAAGAGTCATTACCTTCTGGATGGCTATATATTTTGGGAGATGGGTTTGAAAATATAGGTAAGAAGAATCAACCAGCATCTGAACAGTCAAGGGTGAATTTAGAAAAAACCCCAAAGATCTGCCAAATTTTTTGAATGCCTCTGAGCAATGTGGTTTATTGTTTGTTGTAAATTCCTCCTCAGTCATGGATTGTAGGCCTGCAAAAAATAAAAATATTCTTATAATTGGTCTCTGTTCTAAAGTGAATAATTTAAAGAAATATACTCATAACCTAGCACAAAATATAGATTCAATAGAAGTAAATATAGAAAACAAGAATAGTGGAAATGATGATTTTGGATTTCAAATTGAAGGAGCATATAAGGGTGAGGAGGAAGTACTTTTGAAATTTCATTGGGCAGAGGAGACAGAAAGGATGGGCTGTAGCAAGTTTTTGGAGTCTCGGGATAGAAGAGAAGGGAAAAGAGGCAAACTTGAAGTTCAAAGTACAGAGTAATGACCCGTGGAAGGAGAGATTCTGATTCTCTTGTTAAATCTCAGCAGGAAGTAAGAAATTCCTTTGGTCAAGTCGACATTCAATTGTAGGATTCTCTATGGGATGTAGGTGATGAAATTCGCCAAGGGAAGCAGCTAGACAGGGTTTCACATGAATATATCCTTTCTTCATGAATGCAATGATTATCGGAATTATGTTCAAATAAAATAGATGAGAAAAGTGTGCAAGAGGCTTTATAATGTTTGATATGCAAATAATAGAATATTCAAAATAGTACATCATATGAAGAGGATACCTTTAAATCAAGTAATTTTAGACCTTTAAATGGGTGCAAATACATATAAATCAAGCAATTTGAGACTTTTAAATGTATGGTCAGAAGAAACAACTCGAGAATCTGTGAAAATTCTTCTAAACTCTCAATTTAAACTACTCATGTGCTTAACAAATGAAAATATCTGACCAAAATTCTAGTTAACAGGCACAATGAAAATAATTAGTTGTTGAAAGATTCAGGATCTGTTTATAAAAATGTCATGGAAGAGGAGTCTGCAGTCAGAGATGTGGAAATGGTGAATGATAATGAGTGTGTTTGGAAAAAAAAACTCCTAAGTATGCCCAGGTAAGTGCTACAAAGTTGTCATCAACAACCTTGAGTCAGAGAGAAGAGGAGTCTTCTATGTTACCATGGACTAGTGAAAATATGGCACATACATGTAACCATAAACTAGCTTCTTATATGGAGAAAGTTGAGATAATTTACATGGGCAGTGTAACAACTTGATTTATGGCCTCTGAAGTTCAAGAACTAGAGGATATTTCAAGGCTACATTGTTTCCCTCAAGACAACTTCAATGAGTACTATATTATACAATAAAGACATTACTGAGCCAAGTAAAGCTAATTGTGCACCAAAAAAAGTGTTATCTGCAATACAAGCACGTGAATTAAAAGGTGGCCATTCTTCTCCACACAAATGAAAAACATCACTTGAAAAACATTTGTCTGTTGGAAGTGCATTCTGTGTAATAACATGTACTTCTAATTACCCAGGTTATGAGGAAGTGGCAACACAGACACTGCATGCTTTTCTTCTTGCCAACTTACAAGTTGAAAAGGCATGTGAGCAAGCCACTCACTATCATAATAGTGGATCACAAATTAGGAAATCACTTGGCACTGATATTTTTACTCTTGAAAATGTCCAGGATCTGAATGTTTCATTATTGGTAGATTCTAAGAAGTTTGACAAATTTGTCATTGCTAATTTGAGTGAAAGTGATGCACTGAAAAAATCAGAGACTAAAAAAGTTTCTACTTCAATAGAACCTTTACCTTTCCACAAGGTGAGCTATTACAAGTCTTAATTATTTGATCTAAATATCTAACACCCAAGCATAGTAGAACTCTGTTGGAACATGAATTTCAGCTCTACAATGTCTTTAGTTTCGTAATCTGTCATTGCTAATTTGAGTGAATGTGATGCAGTGAAAAACTCAGAGACTAAAAATTAGTGTTACACGGGGACTCGTCCCCCCCCCCCTAGGGATCTAGAATCCTCGCCCCCCCGCGATTCGGGGTCTTGGGGACTTCTAGGGGACATTTCCTGACGCTCCCAATTTTCGAAAATTTGGAGGGGACGTCAAGGGGGACGTTTCCCCATCTGGAGGGGTCGAGGGGGCGTGAGGGGATGGGAGGGGACGTGAAGGGGGCGTGAGGGGACGTGAGGGGACGGCTGGGGCAATAGATATTCTCATTTAATTCTCTATCAAATATTTTAATCAGTTACAATTAGCACCATATCCATTTACATTGTACTTGAATCTGTGAGTAGTAGATTGAATATTGGGAACTACTAAAGTATTTCTGGAGAGCTCGACTTACCACTAGACCTTCATTGTGATGTCAGTTGAACAGAACGATGTTTTTTTTATTGGTTTCTTTCTCCAACTCCGTTTGCTTGCTTCTCTCCAATAACCTCTTTAGATATAACAGCCTGTGATTTCACTAAAGCTGTAATTGGAGGAGAATTTATTATATCTCACTCTTAAGATAATTTTAGGTGAGAGAAATAGTAGCGGAAACCAAACCTTATAGTGGAATGTCATACTTATGGTTGAGGCATGCTAAAGAAATAGTGTACAGAATGTTGAAAAGTGCACAGAACCCAATCAATGCTCCAATTCCAGTCCAATAAAATTTAACTTCAGCAAATAATCCATGAGATTCTAGGATAGCACGTCCAAGTGTTTCAATGGAGCTGTTACTGACAGGATGCACAAAGATGAAATATTTAGAAGAAATGAAATATTCAATATTTCTTTCCTGGGATTATGATTATAGGACACTCTATCAGTACATGATAACACATACTTTCTCCCATCTAGGAGCTAGAAATCCATTAACCACTCTGGTGTTTTGGCCATAGGACATCGGTGAGCACCAATATGCCCAAATCCACCAGCTAGGTATGTTCTCTGTTCTAGAAACATGAATAAAAGGAACCATTTTTTCAATTTTGTAACCCGAGTTCTAGTTGAAAAGCTCAATATTAGTATAAAGTATATTTCTTTGGAGTAAATAACTATCTTTGCATATACTATAATGTCAAATACCTCTTGATACCACAAACCCTCCAAGAACAAACACAATGAGCAAAGTGAATGATCCAAATGTTTGTGAGGCAATCATGTTTTGACCCAATGAAGCTATGAATTTAAAAAGTGCCAACGACATCTGATGTATCACAAAGAGGATGAAGTATTGCCTAAAGAACCTGCAACAATCAAGGCAATCTCCTAGATTGCTCATTGAATATTTTAGTGTTCTGACAACTAAAACATTTAACAATCTTGATGTTCCTGATTTAATTTTCTTTTTCATAGAGCTAATTTGGCAAAGGAAGATGTTACATTTTGTTTCCATTCTTCTATCTATTCATACATTAATAAAACAGAGACCAAGTATATATACTATATAGGCACCATTCCACATAAAAGGGATTTGAAATGTTGTTTTAATGCCAAGATCCTTTGGAAAAATGCAGTCTCTATAATTAAACCATTTCATCTAGTTCTATCCCATCTCTCCTACAGTCCTGTAATTTTCTTGAATTGGGAGATCGATGAAGAGATAATAGACTGTAAACTATATTTTCAAATTTCGATTCATTAGGCAGGTTGCCAACATTGGACATCAACTTTAAATAATGAAAATGATAAGCATGGTACAAAATGAGCCCATACAGAAAAAAAACATTGGCAGATAGAGGCGTGGATGCAAATTTTCAAAAGAAATTATGTGCCCAAGACAGCAGGATCTAATCCCACAATGGTTGATATGTGTCTATCACTCACGTTCCCTGATACAGAGTTACCAAAACAACATGCTATATTATCCCATGGAGACAATATTTCATGAGGGATAGAACATAACAACATTATGTACTCCCAAGTGGTAGCAAAGGATAATTTTCAAAGTTAATGAGCAATAATTATTACAGTCCTATGCAAACTTGGATGGACAGATCCTTTGAAGCTTTCAATCTTGAAGAACTGCTTGGAGAAAAAGTGCATAGCACTTTGGAACAGTTCTAACCCTGTCAGCAGAGGTGCCTCAATAAATGTGCACTACAGATCCCTGACATCCTTGGTTGCTCTAAGCAAGGATCTTATAATGAATGGTCTCAATAAAAAATGAACCCTCCTCTTCATGAATTCGGTAATTTGATATATTGGTAGATATCTCTTCTCTCTGATTGAAGAAGGTCTTCCGCATTCTCTTCTTTGACCTAAAGCTTCTTAGAAGTTTGATGTTGCAATCACCTCATGTAAGTCTCATCTCTAATCTGGGTAGCTCATGATGATTACCAATGCAAGGCTTCAGAGGGATCTATGATGATTGGGCTCAGCTATCGATAACATTTGTCCAAATAAGAGGGATTTAATGGAAGACTTTGATTTGTCCTTAAGCACAAAACAGAGTAGATGTTGAACCTAATCATAGTCAACTCTGATGTATGCCTTGATACAAAGGCTTTAAGACAATTTAAGGATAAGCCTCATACATATATATTGGATAGCTGATGTATGCCTTGATACAAAGGCTTTAAGACAATTTAAGGATAAGCCTCATACATATATATTGGCTAGTTGCTCATTAAAGATCAAGTATGATATGAAGTTCACTATTGGTCTAATAAAAGGAAAAGTACTATATCTCCTGGTGACCATCTTCATTTCTTTGTATCACAAATCAAAGGCTGATGTCTGTTCTCTGGAAGCACCATTGCAGCTGAATGTATAAAACATCAAGCATGAATTTGTGAAAATAGCACCCTTCTCATACATAAAAGAAAGACGAATTCAATTCTTGAAGCCGACCAATTTGATATTGAAAGATAAAGGACACTGAAAGCAGCTCAAAGACATCTCTGTGGCTTATAGCTAAGCTTGAAGGACCAGTTAGTGAGATCAATGTGAAGACCAAGTTGCAGAACTGTATGGACAGAAAAGTTCAAATTTAGTGTAAGCATATCTTTTGAAGCAGCCCCAAGAAGTAACAACTTACAATATAGTAGTACCATACTCGAAGGCAATAATGGAGAACAGGGGAAGTTAAAAGAGGTACATGTAAACTATGCTCAACGATAATAGTAGTGGCAATCTGAGCATGACTGTGCGCTCCTTTCTGAATCAAAAAGACCAAGTGTATTCATGATATTTGTATAGTTTGAGTACCCAAAATACTGTAGCTGACATCTATTACTGCTGAGTTCAAATGCTAGTCTGAGAGTATGAACAAGTCCAAAATTGCCATAATGATTGAAGCAAGTTTGTTTGGGAAAACACGAATATCTGAGGTACTATTCTTCGATCAATACAAAAAGGTTCTGTGACACTTCTATGAGGTATCTGAAGCTTACTATAGCAAAAAATATTTGAAGATTCAAGGCATCAATGATGACACCAACATGAAATGATACAAAGTCTATCTAACACTATATAAGGCAGCTCGACACATTTGGGAGACTATCTATCTTTGACATCTAAAAAGACCATCATCTTCGTAATCCATGCAAATCTGTGGCACTGTGAGACGAAGGATAGAAGTGTATTGTGATCTGAAGTTAAAAGAAACCAAAACCATGTGGATCGTCTCTGAGGCATTTAAATGTACAAATGATGGACTTAAAGACACGCAAAACAAGTCTTATCTGTGACATAAAGGACTGAGCATCTCTATACCTTTGTGCAAAATGAATCAAAAGTCTGTGATCTACTCTGTGCTACAGGACCAAAAGACTAAGGTACATAGTCTATAGAAGGGACCAAAATCATCACTGTGAATAAAAGCCAAGATTCTGATCAATTACAAGTCGGAAGCTACACTTAATGACATAATTTACATTTGTGAAAAGTCTGAGCTGACAAGTAGAACATGTATATTTGTGATCTGAACTATACAGAGACATAAAAAACTTTTTGAATCATCAAGAATCAGAGTTCATCCCGTGCGAAAACCTGAGGGATGCTACTTCGTGACATAATTTATCATGATGATATAAGGCCCATCTCTGTGACACTAGAATATGTAGCGGCATTATATCTCTTCATAAGGACTGTGAGGGTATAGGGGATCCGTGACACAAGTTTGTGAAAATAGCACCCTTGTCGTACATAAAAGAAAGACGAATTCAATTCTTGAAACCTACCTATTTGATATTGAAAGATAAAGGGCACTGAAAGCAGTTCAAAGATATATCTATGGCTTATAGATGAGCTTGAAGGACCAATTAGTGAGATCAATGTGAAGACCAAGTTGCAGAACTGTATGGATAGAGAAGTTCGAATTTAGCATAAGCATATCTTTTGAAGCAGCCCCAAGAAGTTACAACTTACAATATAGTAGTACCATACTCGAAGGCAATAATGGAGAACAGGGGAAGTTAAAAGAGGTACATGTAAACTATGCTCAATGTCAATAGTAGTAATGCTAAGATAATAATCTCTTGAAAGATAGTAAAATCTGACATTGAATCATTTTGTGGTACATGTTAGGGAACATGATGAATGTGAATTTATGAGGGGTAAAATCTGACATTGAATGATTACATGAATTTTTAGATTTAAAACTATGAAAATTAAATATGTTGTTTGCTTAACTTGAAGGAGGAAAGAAGGTAGGTAATTTCATCTCCATGACTTTAATTTTATAACTTTGTGGTTATTATCTTAAATCTATAGACTATTTCAATCCTGTCTTGAAATATGTTCACAATACAGGATGAAAATTTCAAACCTGTTTTGAAATATGATCAGAATACAAAACTTAAAATACTCATGACCAGCCAAAATAAAAAAAATCACTGAATTTCCATTTTTGGAGCTTTATAAACCCATCCCTGCATTATTTGGATTTCCCTTGGAGTGCATATGGGTGGGTCCTGCGTGGCTTTTTCTAAGCCCACTTAGCCTTGTGATAGAAAGTCCTGTTTTAAACCAGAATTCAGTTTTTGGACTTGGTAATGGAGGTCTTGAGCCATGGAGGTGCAAACTATCCATAACAAAGAATCTCCAGCCATGCATCAACCCTACAGTAGTGAATTTTCATTGAATGGAGTGTATTCTGTCAAAGCATGCAATTGACTCATATTTAATTCATCTTTTATTTTGTTTTTTCAAAGAATATGTTTTATTGCAATAACAAACAAATTAAAAATGTCAAACTACCCATGTTCAATTTTTGTTAGTAACATGTTGATCTTATATCTAATGTATTTTTGAAGCCATGTAAGCCGTATTGTTGTACAAACTTGAGCCCTGAAAAATATATTACCCTGATCCATGGGGTTGCATTGTCACATGGGAAAAAAAAGACTTATTATTCATTTAAAATGCAGTAACACATATAATTGTGTTCTCTCTTAACAGAAAATTTTAACTCAACAATACATACGTGTTAATCACAATTCAAGTCTATGGATCTTCAGGTCTGATTGAACTAATTAAAGTGCAAGTAGAAAACAATGTGGAAAGATGAAGTACATAAGAATATACTGGGCTGTTACTGAAGAGTTGTTTTCTAAGTAAAGTCTGCTTTCCTTGAAGGAAAGCACGCTTCAAAATTAAAAAAGTTAATTTTCTAACCAGCCAAACTCATTTTAGTATAAGTTCAGTGTACACAAAAGTGGGTCATGCCAGTATCAATAAAGTAATAGTAAAATCAGAATGAAAACTTGTTAAAATTTGATGTCCAATTTAAACCTTTTTAACATCCCCATTAGTTGAAGAAAACACATTAAAACTGATAGAACTACAACAGCCTATTTACTAATAGGCTTCTCTCTAACTAAGGAGAAACAAAACCAGGCCATATAACTGTCCAACAATAAAGCTAGAAATTTACTTCTTCTTCTCAGTGGTACCAGCAGTCCAAACCGAATCCACCCAACATCATATGCTAGTTTTCGACAATATATGTTTCGCCAGTGCTAATACTAGTTCTGCGCTCCATCCCACTACTATTCCTCTGTCTCTTTCATTTCATCATATCTCTACCAGGCCCACCCAGTGACATTCCCCTTCTTAAACCTCACTTGGACGGCATCTACCTCCACTAAATGTATCGTTCCTCCGCCAAATTTGGCTCAAATTTTTACAGCAAAATACTTCAAGAAACTTGGCTCTTATGATCTCGAGCAGCAGGGGCTATTCAAGCAATCAAAATCCGTGCGCAATGCAAGAGAAACGCAGCTTAAAAAGTTGAAAAAAAGACCCCCAGAAAACTGGAAAGTGGCATCTTCGGAGACTCCACCAACACAGAGCAAACGGTGTGCCATCTGGTTTTGGACTGGTTTTGGATACCGTTGCAGAGACACTGACGAACCCTCCAAAGATAAGGCAGAGCGTAGCGAACGAGGAGGCGAAGTTAAGCGAGTTTCAGGAGGAACTGGTGCAGCTGGCAGAACCCTTGCCGACAAGGCTGCTACCATGGGCACCGGTGCTCAGACCCCGCTGCCAACACTCCATCCCACGAAGTGGAGGTGGGGAATGTTAAACCCGCCTTACCGGCAGCGTCCAGCAGATCTCGCAAAACAACGCCCGCCTCAACTGTGAAGGGCCGTACACGTGGAAAAATCTGATTCGCGCGAAGGGTGATACCATATTGCTGCTATTGGCTGGGGTGAACAATGTTTGTTCACCCCAAGCCCGCAATATTATAATAAGCACGTGTCCATGTCTTACTTGACGGAAGGGCGAAAACAAATCAGTGTGATTGGCTGTACTGAATAGTGTTTGCACAGGCAAAGCCCGCGAAGAAAACGCCTCCGGCGTAATAAGGGTTTGTGTAAATCTATATTAGAAATCACTGTTATTATAACATTTGAAGTCTTTCTTTGCTAATTTATTTATGATCAAGGAATGAAAATCTCATGTATAGAAGGATTCTCAATAAAGACTCTAGGGCTTTGCAGCTAACTCACTAGTTTGGACTAAGATGAACCCCGAGAACAAAACCCTATCTAATCATTTCCATTGTAAAAAGTAGATCTAACTCTTGTTAATAATGACACCATGCTAATGTAAGAACTAGGTTGGTGAACAGGTCCAAGATTAAGAGGGAGCTAACCCTTCTTCAAAAGATAAGCATTTTACATATCCTTGATTAGAGCTGTTACTATTATCTTTATACTTTGCCTATTTTTTTTCTTTCATAGTCTTCTAAGTTCTAACAAAGCCTGCAAGTCAAGACAAGATGTATCTAAGCTTGATTAGCAATTGGAAGAATTGGAAGAACATGGAAAAGTATAAAGATTGAGGAAAAAATAAGCTGATTAATTGAAAAACAAAAGGAAGGATAAGTTAGATCTTAATGGATACTATACTACTTGAAGTTTGAAAGAAACACCAAAGAAGCTTGTGATCAAGAATAAAAGTTGACCAATATAGGGAAATATCCTATAGCAAGCTTTTGAAGAGTTCTGATATCGTAGTACCTGCAGCTGATTGGTTCGATCCAGGAACACATTGATTGAAAATATTGATGCTAATAGAGATACTACTGATGATTGGAAGCAAATATTATTTCTTGGAAAAACATATAACTTCTAAGGCCCACCGGAGGAGAAGTAATGTACTCTATCTATAAATGTCATATACAATAATCCTATTCAAGTCCTGCTTAGATGATAAGAGGTAATGGAATAGGACAAAATTCCAGGGACTAATAATGGAATAATACAACCAAGCCAACTAGTACAAAGGAAGTTTCAAGATTATAAATCATAATATTCAGTTTGTCAAAAAAAGGAATTTGTCAAGAAAGGAATGTGTATAAGAATGGAACTAGGGTTTAAAATGTGCATCAATTATTTCTACTCTGTATCAATTCATTGGTCGATGATTGTTATCCTATAGTTCTTGCAAATAGCTAAATTGTTTTGGAAAATTCTCCTGATATAGACAGATTTGGTGTAGAGATGCTATTTCATTTTTTATAAGTCATTGTGGCATGAAACTAGTTGAGGTTCAAAGGGTTGAACTCTGTATATAAATATGATGGATAAATTATAATCTAGCATATGTTTGTTGTGCAAATAAGGGGGAGAAACTGTAAACCACTTGTTCCTTAAATGACATTTTTCCAAAACAGTCTGGGATGTTGTGAGTTTATAACAAAGGAAAAAGGGAATTGGACAAGTGAAAATGTTGAGGATGCATTGCAAGTGGGTAGATGATAGAGAGGTGAGTGAACACCCAGCCCTTCCTACAGTAGTTCTTTGGTCAATATGGATTGCCATGTACAAAGTTATATTCCAAGATATTGTTGTTTCCCCCTCACAGATGCTACACGAGATCGAATATAGTTATGGCAGCCTGCCAGGATATGTTCCTTCACACTTGTTTTCAGGCAGAGAAACTCCAGAGCTGATGAACTCACAAAAAGGAGATGGGTTATTCTCTCTTACCCACAGGCAGATTGACATCTAATCATGTTCTATTTTGTATATTGCATGTTGGTAACTCCATAAAAGTTTATATATCAATATAGTTCTTGAAGTAATGTTCAAAAGGAATTTTTCTATGATAATAATGGGTAAATGCCCAGCTTATCAGTAGAATCTTTTATAGTCTTTCATGGGGAAAAGAGCATCCTGGATATTTCAGTCCAAAGTCAACTATGACTATTACAAAATGTACCATTACCTCTTTCTATTGAAATTCAAAAAATTTCAGAAGGAAAAAAAAACTACATACTTAATCCAAAATATTTCAATAATTGGTTTCCCCTTGGAATCTAGATTAATGAAATAGTGGAACAAACTCATTAGAATCATTACACATTGAGTAGTATTTCAGGAAATAATGTACTGACCTGTAAAGCATCCAGAGAAACAACTGGTTGACTTTCTACTGAGTTGTCCATTTCTTTTTCTGGTTTTATAGCTTGACCACTACCATGCTCGCCATTATTTGTATGTAAATAATTCTCTTCTGGACTGTCTATGCTGCAATAAATGATTTTCACCAAAGATATGGGCAGTAGTCTCACGAGCAAATTTTGTCACCATGGAGAATTTTTCCAAACCATGAATCAAAATCTCATGAGCAGGATCCCTCAAGCGATCATTTTGAACCCCACCATGTTTCAAACCACCATAAATTTTATCTTGGTAGTTTTGATTGGAAGTATCCGTTGTGTTCTGAATAGAAGGAGCTGGTCCTTCTATATGAAGAGAAGATATGATGTTTGCAACTGGAAGTGCTCCAGGTAGTTCCAAAGATGTTAGACTTCTCTGCAGCTAAACAGCAATCCAGACATTGCAAAATTCAACTTATGACATGGAATTTCCTTTTAGCAAAAATGAATCTCAAGACAAACCAGGGATTAAAACTATAGACACAAAATGAGCTTTAAGGTATAGCCTCAGAAGGTAATTATCTTAAGCGGATCTTGAATTTCATTTACAAGAAATACATTGGCATCATCAGCAGACCTAAAAAGACAAAATATTGCAGTGACATTTGCTTGGGTCATACCATTGTACTAAACATATTACTATATCAATTTCCATGACTGAACTATGAAGTTAATAAGAGAATATAGTCAGAAAATGTTCCAGACATGATCAACTTCCTAGGCTACTTAATTTACAACCATATTCAAACAGTGCTAACATATGTATGCATTTTTCATTGATCTAGAATATTGAACAACATATTCATGATTTTGTGCATACCAAGGTTGCTTGGGAGCAGGAGCAGGAGTGGGAAGCGGGAGCAGGAAGTGGGAGCAGAAGCGGGAGCAGGGAACGACATTTTCAAAAGCTCCCAGGTTGGTAGCGAATTTTTATATATTTTAATGCATATATGTCAACAAAAGTATGTAGAATCATGAATTAGATATAAAAAGCATAAAAACATGAGGAAGAGAGCTAGCACTTGTCTTTTGGAGAACTTTCTAATCATATATACATTTGACAAATGAACAAGAAGGGCTACTTCATACATGACACTAATTCTTTTGACTCTAAATGACCAATCCTAATGCTCTCAAGTGAGAGCCAACTAAAAATAAAATCACTTGATCATGAAACCCATGAGGCAAGGCTTTATAATAATTTTATTATTATTATTAAAAAAAAATTGTCAAAAAACTAAATTACACCATTACAATCATAAATATATACATGCCAAACACTTATGCTGAAAAGCAAGATTGCTGGAAGTCCCTACAAGACCTCAAGCACACAGAGTATGGCACGAATTGCATTCTAGGGGGAGATTTCAATACAGTTCTAAAACAGGACAAAAAGAGAAGAGGGACAGTGGTAAGAGAAATTCAACAGAAAGACTTAGAAGACCTACTAATGCAGTCTAATCTCTTCGATGTGAAGCCGAGCAAATTTAAATACACATGGAACAATAAGAGGGTGGGACCGGGGCACATAGCAGCAAGGTTAGACAGGGTTTTAGCTTCAGATATTCTGCTATCAACGTCCTTCACTATAACTTCAAAGATCCAACCATGGTGTGGATCGGACCACTGACCAATCACGCTTCTTGTTTCTCCTCCAGTAAACTATGTGGCAATCCCATTCAAATTCTCTCCATTATGGATTGAATTAGTTGGATTTTCTGAAATAATCGCTACATCCTGGGCTCAGTGGGTAAATGGCAGCCCTATAACCATATGGGAAAGGAAAGTTAAAAGGTTAAAAGCCGACATCAAAGAATGGCTCAAAACATATAATGCAAATCTGTCCCTAAATGTCAAAACAACAGAACAAATCTTGCAAAAAAGCAGGCTCAAATAGAAAACAATGAAGTGAAGAAGGTGGACTTCCAAGAAGAAAAAAAAATGTTCCAAACATACCACGCAAGCCTGAGACAAGAGGAAGATATGTGGCGGCTCAAATCTCGCAATAGCTGGCTCAGCTCTGGAGACAGGAATACAAAATAATTTCACAAGCACGCAAAATTTCGAGAGATCAAAAATGGCATTACCCAAATTCAGCATGGATCTCAAACTCTCGATTATTTTCATTAGATTAAGGCCGATGCAATAGATCACTTCTCTGCCCTGTAACATGATGACCAACCGTCAGCTCCCATTAGTGAAGCCTTCTTCTTGGACTTGATGCCTTCTTTGGTGACTACTGAAGCCAATGAAATCCTTGTTGCTCTGCCTGATCCTCAAGAAATTCAAAACACAGTCTTTTCCTTTTCTCCAAATAAGGCCCCTAGGCTTGATGGCTTCACTGGTTGGTTTTATCAAACCTATTGGTGTCTAATAAAAAGAGATTTATGCCGAATGATCGGTATTCCCTAAAGATCTCATACATCGACAGTGGAATAAATTCAGCCTTTTTAGCCCTGATACCAAAAGAACATAATCCATCCTCTTTCTCGAGATTTAGGCCAATTTTCCTCTGTAACTTCTCTTATAAAATTATTGCCAAAATCCTAGCCCTTAGACTGAAAGTCCTCCTGCCTCTCCTCATCTCTCCTAATCAAGGCAGCTTCGTCCCAAGAAGACAAATCTATGACACAATACAATCTTAATCCAGGAAGCCATTGACTCAAGTTGGAGACGTGAGGAGCAAGGAATGGTCATTAAACTGGATATGGCCAATGCATTTGACAGGGTTCGGCATAAATTCCTCCTCGACATAATGAATATGGGATTTAAAGAGACCTTCATCGGATGGATAGAGAAATGCATTGCCAGGTCCTGGATCTCTACTCTGATTAATGGTAGGGGGGATAGGTTCTTCCAAGCTTCAAGAGGTCTCCGACAAGGGTGCCCCCTCTCACCCTTTTTATATATATTGGTCGGAGAGGCTCTTAGTCGCAACCTTGAAGCAGCAAGGATCTCTCATCACATCCTGGGAATCAAATTCAAAGAAGGAATCAAAAGCATAAATCACGAGAAATTTGCTGATGATACAGCTCTTCTAGGTGGGGCCTCTCTGGTCATAACTAGAATATTCAACTCTTACTTGCACAGATTCCAAGAAGCATCTAGAGGGAAAACAAGTGATGCCAAATGTAGAATATATGCATGGAATATCTCCATTAGAAAGGCCAATAAAATAGAAGAAATATTGGGATTTAAGGTAGAAATAGACTCGAAGGAATTTAAATACTTAGGAGTCCCAATTTTCTTGAAAAGGACCAGTCCTAAGGCCTGGCAAGGCATGATTGACAAAATGAAACAGAAAATAACCAATTGAGGAGGGCTTTGGTTAAATCCAGCAGGTCATCTCATTCTTATCAAATCAGTGTTGTCTTCTCTCCCTTTATATCAGTTTGCGGTCCTCCAGGCTCCGAGATATGTCCTGCAGCAGCTTGGAAGTTTTATAAGGAAGTTCTTATGGGAAGGAGGGAAACAAACAACAAGAAAATATCACATGGTAAACTGGAAGACTGTTACAACACCTAAGCAACATGGAGGACTAGGAATTCGAGACCCAAGATTAACTAACCTAGCAATTGGGGCCAAATTATGGTGGGGGCTAGTCATAAAACCCGAAGAATGGTGGGCCCAAGTAATAAGAGGGAAGTATTTCAAGCAACAAGAACAGGAAAACGGGTATATTCCAACCACTCAAGGCTCCCCAATTTGGCATATTCTTCTATCCTCATCTCATTTAATTACTCAAAACATCAATAGAATTCCTGGAAATGGTTTGACAGTTAAAATTTGGGAAGACAAAATAATGAATAACGCTCCACTAGAAGATTTGGAACAGCTGAAACCCCTCTGAGATCACTTCAAGTCGATCAGAATTACAACCTTGTCACAAATCTCAGTGTGGGATGAAAAGAGGAAATGGGAAGGGTGGCTTTTGTCGGATCTCCCCGAAGAGCTAAATGAGCAAAAAAAAGAACTCCTAAATCTTCTCGAGGGATGTTCTCCAATAGCGAGAGATAAGCCAGACAAATGGTGCTGGAAGAACACAAGATACTCAGTCAAAGAAGGCTACACACATCTCCTCTTTAAGGAACAGGTTCCCCCTAAAAGTGGGATATGGAATCAGATCTGGATGCCAAATGCTATACCCAAAGTAAATTACTTCATCTGGCAGCTAAACCACAAGAAAATTCTCTCACAGGACAACATAAGGAAAAGAGGTATAAGCGAGCTAACCAAATGCCCTCTTTGTGAACCAAGTTTTCGACTGCAAATCCGACAGTACTCTGACCTGGTTACCCTAGCCAAGTTTTCAACAGTGGTCCCGATCAATATTTTCAAATATATAAAACTATTTATAGGGTTTCGATAAATCTAAAAGAGGGCTTTCCTTGGTGAAATGTTTGATGAAAAGCTTAAAGCAATTTTGACAATATTACACTCGCCACAAGTGTACTATATCCTTTCTTTCGACACATCCGCCCATGAGGATCTGATTGCCGCCACCTTACGTGATGAAAAGGAGCGGCTGCGAAAGACTCTCCAGGATGGACAAAGGGTGGACTTTGATCCTAACCCTAATCATGTACCGGAACATACTTCCAACAAGCTCCAAAATGAGAAGAGGCAGGGTTTTTCTTCGCACAGGAATGAGGCAAACTCTGAATCACAGTCGGGTTTATACAGGAGGAAGATTCATTACAAGGACCGTTGCTATAAACCTGCATCTAATGTCAAACAAGTAATTTTGGAACATAACCACCTCTGGGACAAAGTTGCAAGCTTGTAAAAGCAGGCGCCGATAGGAAGATGGTTGTACCCAAAGGATTTAACTTTTGATTTGCCGGAGTGGGTAAAAACCTTATGGTGTCCAATTCTGGGATACATTCCTAAAGTAAGTAAAATGATGCGGAACTGGTTCAGCGTGCATTTTCTGCATGAGGAAGATTGTAGGAAGATTATGACTCGAACTTAGGTCTGGGGCAGGAGTTTCATGCAGCTCCTCCCATGGTTTTTGGGTTTCAATCATGTAATTGATGCCCCGAAGAGTAAACTGATTTGGGTCAAATTACCAGGCTTACCCCTGGAGTTCTGGACCTTGAAAACACTTCGAGCTATTGGAAATTCCATTGGAATGACCAAATATTTGGATCCTAGATGTATTGGTACTGCGGACAAGCGGATTGCTTGGATTTTAGTTGAAGTTTCATTCCAAGGTGGGTTTCCGAGTGATGCTGATTTAATTTGGGGACAACGAATACACTGACAGAGACTAGACTACTGGGGTGTGCCATTCTGTTGTCTCATATGTCACCACACTAGTCACTTGCAAAGAATCTGTCCTATGCGACAATGGAGGAGAGGACGCCGCAAAGACGTGTCTTTTGGTCGCCAACATGGAAATAGGTCAGCTCATGCATCTGGGTCCGACTCGGGTAAGTCAATTCCCCCCTCTTATAACAGTGTCAGATCTTACTCTTCGGATTTACCCTTGTTAATTATACGTACTGCAAAGCCCCATATTTACCTGAAAACACGGGTTCCCCTCACTACAATCAAGAATTCTCTCCAATTTCCCACGAGTCAACCTCGCCGCACTCTAATAAACCAATAGATGACCCCCAAGGAACTGTCTATATGGGCAATCCTACCTTATCACCATGTCCACATCCCTCTGAACTGCTAGTGGTTTCACCATTGATGCCCCCCCTGGAATGGGCTTCTCCATTATCTTCTCATGAACCTGATCCCCCACAACGCCCAGGTTCCCCACGGAATACTGTGGGTAGTGATTTAGATGCGCTTCTAGGAAACCCGATGCTAGATATGGCTGCACTTACTGTCTTTGATAAAGGACTTTCAAAACCCTTTCCTCATATATCTCCTGAGTCAGCTTCTAACATCACTTTCAGGAAGACTAATAAAAAGGGATCAAGACATTTTCGTGGTCAGCTCAAGACAAAATCATTATTTCAAGGGGATCTGCATGATTTGCATGATGTTCCTATTACTACAATTGATGATTTTCAGGGCCTTAGAGCAGGCAGCCCCAATGAAGTACCTAAATGATGACTATGGTATCTCTGAATGTAAGAGGGTTGGGCGGACCCTCTAAAAATCTTCGCCTTTGCCAGATGTTCTCAAAAATAAATCCATCAATGGTATTTCTCCAAGAAACTCTTTGTAATCGGATTGTTGCTATTGAGACCATTTTAAGTATACGCTCGAGTTGGCATGCAGTGGGAATGGATGCAATGGGATGGGCAGGTGGAATGTTGGCCACTTGGGACCCTTTATTGTACAGTCTAAAGGCCTATAAATTCTTTGGAGGTATTTTTCTATACGGTAATATAAGAGGGGTCTCGGAGCTGAGAGACATCGACAGTAAGATTGCTCAGATTTATATGGACATGACGATCGCTCCACCTGACTCTCTCCTATGCCACTCTTGAGAAGCTGGAGCCTCGTAAGCTTGAGATTTTAAAAATACAGGAAACTACATGGAAATTAAAAAGCAGAGTTCAATGGTTGCAGGAAGGCGATCTGAATACAAGGTTTTTCCATAACTGTGCAAATCGCCGCAGGAACATGAATTCAATTTGGAGAATAAAGGTTGTGAATGGCTCTATGAAACATAAAACGTAGGACATACAGGTCGAAGCACTCAATTATTTTACTGATTTTTATAAAGTTGACCATGAAATTGATCATCAAAGCCAAGCTTGGGTACTACAACATATGCCCTCCATGTTAGACCTAGATGCAAACAATGTTATGGAGGTGAAGATATCTAAGGAGTTAGAAGCTGCATTAAAATATTTTGCACATGACAAAAGTCCTGGGTTGAATGGATGGACGGCTGAATTTTATTTACACTTGTATGATATGTTCGAGTACGAGCTGCTTATGGTTGTGGAACAAATTAAAATTCTAGGTTTTGTTCCTGGCGATATGAATTTGACCTTCTTGACAATCATTCCTAAGTCATCGGATCCTGAACAGTTCTTAGATTTTAGGCCTATTGCACTATGTAATGTTATGTACAAAATCACCTCTAAAATTATTGCAAATAGGATTCGGGGGATCCTATCAACATACATTTCTAAGTAACAATTTAGGTTTTTAAGTGGCAGGTCTATACACAATGCCATTGCTATAACACAGGAGGCTTTACACTCCATTCATGAAAACAAAACTGAGGCTCTAATTATGAAGATCAACATCCATAATGCATATGATTCTGCAGATTGGTCTTTCATTAGGCTAATTCTCCTAAATATTGGGCTATCTATTCAGTCTATTAGATGGATAATGGCGTGCATAACTTCAGTAAGATATGATGTTCTCATTAATGGACTACCGACTGAATTTTTCTTGGCCGAAAGAGGGCTTCAATAGGGCTGTGCTTTATCCCCGCTCATATTCATCCTTCTTATGGATTGCTTCAGGAACCTCATGAAGATGGCAAACGAAAAGGGTTACTTTGATGGACTGGCTTTCTCTCCTATGATATGTGTCACACACTCATTATTTGTTGATGATTTGTTGGTCTTTGGTAAACTTATTAGGAACCAATGGTTTTATCTGCACTGCATTCTCAATCACTTTGGAGCTGCTTCTGGTTTATGAATTAAAAAAGTTAAATCTCTCCTTCTGTATGATTCGGGAGATGTGGAGGAAATTAAGTTTATTTTTGAGTTTATAGGGACTGGCATAAGTCATATAATGTTGGGCATAACATATCTTGGATTTAGACTCAAACCTTGTTCATACAATAGCAATGATTGGACTTGGCTGATCGAGAAATTTAAAAACAAGATACACAAATGGATGAGTAGGGTCCTTTCGCTGGATTGTAGATATATCTTCATACAAGTTGTCTTATCTCAATATGTGTTCTATTGGTCTAACTTGTACTTTCTCCCGGCAATCACTATTAACAAAATTAATTCCATTATTGCAAATTTTCTGTGGGGAGGTTCCTCGGATCACACTAAAATCCATATCTGTAAATTGGAGGCAATCTCTATCCCAAAAATATCTGGCAGTTGGGGTCTATTAAATCTCATACTTTTCTCAAATGCGCTACTAGTAAAATCTTTATGGCGTGCTCTGAAGGGCGACAGAGTATGGTCTAAAATAATTACACACAAATATTCTGAGGGTGATTCTATTCGATCTATATACTTGGGATGTGCAAGGTCTATACAAAAGGCTTCATCCATCTGGCGCAGTTTCCAAAGAGTGATGCACATCTTGGGACAAAGACTGGTTTGGGAGTTCGGCAATGGTAAAAATATTCTAATTGGAGTCGACCAAATGCTCGCGTCTGAAAATGCAATTCTCTTTGATTCACACCTACTTCACAGACTTCATCACAGTGGCATTCTCTCTCTCTTTGATCTTATATACTACTAGAACCTCGGGGCTCCCATATGGAAATCTGCAAGGATGCTAGGGTTACGGGGCAGTGAAGCACACAACTGGGAATGCCATAAAGCTCTTCTACAGGCAATGGGATTATCTTTCAAAGGGGAAGGTGACATTCCGGTTTGGAATGGAAAATTGCGGGATTACTCATTAAGGATGAGTATGAAAATAAAATTGCTAAAATGACTCCCGAACCTATGTTGTCTCCTTTTTATATTGCATGGAATCTTAAAATCCCTACAGAGATAATATTATTTGCATGGTTATTGTGGAAAAAACAGAGTACTAACTTAAGAGGTATTATGAAAACGGGGATTTTATGGTCCTGGAAGATGTCCATTTTGTCTCCAACATGAAGAGACTGCTTCTTATCTTTTCTTCACATGTACCTTCTCTCTTTCTATTTGGCAGCATTTTTCTAGGCTTATAGGTGACCCTTCTTGGTGTCCTTCTGACTGTATTCAATTTATCAAATCTTGGGTTGTTGTAAGTTTCTCTTACAAATCTTTACTCTTTTATGTGTTTTGGGAAATCTGGAATGCTCAGAATCGTTGGATTTTCAAAGGGGTTCCCCCACAACACTCCAAGATTACAAGGAATATTGCTTTATGGATTATTGATTGTCCTTGTATCCCACCTGCTATTAAGGATCTTTCTAAGAGAATCCGGCCTGACCATATTGAGCTCCCGACTTTATATTTTGATGGTGCAAATAAGGATGGCCTATGTGGCTGTGGGGCCTGGATAAAGCTTGAAAACAAGGACCGATATCACATGTTTTGGAATGGAGGTGTTGGCTCAAACAATAAGGCAGAAATTATGGAGTTATGGAGTGGGATACTGATTGCTTATCGTCTAAATCTCCCTTCAATTCACATGTATGGAGACTCGAAGTACACCATTGATGGGATCAGCAGCAGATGTGAAATGCAATGCAGCAATAGTGTTGGTTGGGTACAGTGGATCAAGTATCTATTAGGAAAGTTTCAAGCCTACACTATTCAGCACATACATGTGGAGAAAAATACGCGTGCTGACCTTCTCTCCAGAAGAGGGCTGGAGTCCACATATGGTGCTATTCAGATCATGCATTACAGGGCTTCCACTCTGTTGGACTCTCAATCTTTTCCTCTGCCATAATCTACATCAAGCGAGCCTGATCTTCTCAAGCAAGCTAGAATACATTTGCAAGCAAGCGGGATATCCTTTTTTCTTATGCTGCTTTTATAGGCTATATCTTCATTGTACATACCAGATCCTTTTCTATTTTTTGCCTTTCTCCATATTCTCCTTTATGCTGTTTTCACTCAGATGATGTTCCCACTGACCCTCGGTATGTATCTGGGCTCAGTGATGTTCTATTCAGTTACGTATTGGCTGGGTTTTCTGTGGTTGGTATGCAGAGTTTTTATGTGTCTTTATGGCCTTTTTACTGTTCTTATGATGGATTTGGTTTGCCTCTTCATCGGGTTCATATATTGCCTGCTATCTGGCATATGCTGGAATGGTATGTCTAATGTGCTGGAAAATGATATTTGATCAACGAATATGAACTGTTATATATAACAGCGTTTTTTTCGTCCTGAAATAAAAAGGGTCGAATCAAAATATTTAGCACGCAAGGGTTTCAATCAATGCTGCGGAACTGCGAATTTTTTCTTCTAGGATTATAACCATGATATAATACCTTCAATTCCGCTTAGGGTTTTAGATATATTTATGTCTTTGCTGTGATTTACACTTCGAATTCGCTCAAGTCCTCCACTTCCACGTTAAGCTACAGAGTATTTCTGGTTACATGATATACACAACTCTTTCACCAGTGCGGCAAGGCTTCGAATATTACAGAGAAGAGTAAGAAGCATACTAAGTCTGCCATTACCCTAAATTTCGAAAGCTTTGGCACTTACATGGAAAGCTTCAAAAAATTTCATTGAAAAACAATTTTACATGCGATGTTCATATAAAATAAAACGGTTTCACTGAAATGGGTTGAATACAAACTCTCACCTGATTCATGGAGGTAACGAAAAACCAGGTAATTCATCTCGCAGGAAGTGATTGTGATCGTGGCCATCCACGCCTCTTCTAATTAGCCCACTTGAACCCCTCGGTGTAATGGAGCTAATGGAGCTTTCCGTGGTAGTCTCAGGATAGAAATCACCATCGGAGGCACGGGGATTCCAATTTCTTGATTTCAACCCGGTGTATCAAATCATAGTTGGACGCGCCCTTCCTCCGTTGGACAAACGCTGCAACGTGAGGGAAATAGACGAGGGAAACTAAAAGTTTCGATATTTGAAAAACAAAAGTTGATATTCGAAAAAATTTGATATTAGGAAAAGTTGTTTCCTACTACAAACTTTTTGATTGTGGTATGGTGGTGTAAAACATTGCATTAAGTAATAAATTAATGGATTACAATGGAGTTGAAAAAGATCAGAGTTTAAAAGACTAAATGGCTACGAAGGACATAAAAGCCAAAAAGTAAGTTTAATAAGTTTTGAGAAAGTAGAGATAATTAATGAGTGGTGGGTGAACTTGATGTGAGCAAATGAAGAAGGCAATGAAGATTTGCAAAAGTACATTAAATAGGAAGAGAGTAGTGAAGTGAGGATGAGAGAGTTGGAGAATTTCAATGAGAAAGGTGAGCTGGTGAACGGATGGTTGTGAAACAAAGAGTTGATGATAAAATATAGCTCAATAAAGAGTGGTAGTCAATGCACCTCAATGAGGTCTAATGAACACACTAGAGTGAGGTCACAAGAGATATGTGATTACAAAGTAGCAGGTTGGATGCAATGTAGGATGAGATTGCGAATGAGAAAGAATCAAATGAACTAATGGGAAACCATATCCTAAGGCCAACATAGGATGAGAACCTAGTAGTGGGCATGGCACTAAACAATAGCAAAGTCGGCCTTATACCAACCCCGCCCCTTATGCTTCTTAAATACAAATAGGTAACACTACACTAGCGTGTTAATAATGGTTCAAGTCCACCTCGTAGTCAGCTTACTTATGGAGGAAAAATAACAACTAGAGGAAGTAGTATTAACAATAGTGCAAGTTTGAATATTAAGAGTAGCACACTTGGGAGTTTTAGTTATTTAGAGCAAAAAAACAAGAGTTTCGTGAATTTTAGTACCTATGATGCTTTGAATTATAACCTAGGAGCATGTCAGAGAAATAATATTAGAGTGATGAACTACTTAAAAAATTTAGTCATATGTAAATACTTTGGAAAAAAAAACATAATGATCCACGTACCTTGATATAAAAAAAAAACCTTAAAAATGTCACTTTTAAAATCTCTTATGTAGTTACCTCATGTCATTCGGGTAGATATCACAATTACTTATGTAAGTAATCGTGCGATCATATTTTTCATTATCTTAAAGGAACTCTTTCTAGACATGCACCCCATCAAGCATAAATCATCCTAACATATGCATTTGAAGTAATATAAATCATCCTATGACTATCCTCGAAAGAATTCTCACCCATAGCCTTGGTGATGGTGTAAGGCTCGTATCAAAATGGTATGAACTTCTTCTAGGAGTTTGTCAATTGATCTTTATGCAAGTCCAACCATAACTCGTCGTCAACCCGAAACTTATGTGGATCTGAATGGATTGTGTGTCTACTTGTACTTGGAGTTCGCAACTTTCTATAAAATATCATGAACTCGTTATCCTCAACTAGTGTGCCATACTTGGTGGGTGTGACCCAAAAACTAATTTGTCTATCCTCGAAGGTGTCATTATAAGCTTCTAGTTGTATTTAAGAATCTTTTTTACTAGTGTACCACAATCTAGCTTTGCAATCTTGGTGCTGCTCAGCTTCTCAAGGCTGAGGTGAGACCAACTCGGACCAACTAGGTAATCTAACACTCTTGAGAAAAAAAAAATTTCCAATAACCCAAGATTCTCCCCCAACTTGTCAAACTTTCCCTTTGCTAGGAGCTTTGTCAAACTATTAACCATATGCAACTTTGTCAGAATGTGGTCCAACACTACCAACTCCCTAATGAACTTGGAATCTTAGGAAATTGTATTGAATATCAATGTGTTTGAAATGGTCATGACACATTAGATTTTCATAGAGCTTGATGTAGCTTTGATTTTGACAAGAGACAATATTCGGCTTCATCAACTGATTGGTTGACTCTACAATCAAGTTGCAAATCTAGATAGCTTCATAATAAGTATATGAAACTACCATATACTTTTCTTCAATGGAACTGAATGCAATTGTTGCTTGCTTCTTGTTGATTTAATAAAAATGATTTATAAAATGATAATAATGATGTTTAAAATGAGCTGTATGATGGTCTATTTATACACATTGATTGTTCATGAGGTGTAGGGGTATGTTTATAACATCACTGCCCTTGAAAGCTTTGTCTTGAAAGCACAATAATTAGAATTTTCTTTAGTTAAGCACATTTTTGTGGTGGAATGAAGTTGATTAGATATCTATTTATACTTTGTAGAGGTTTGACTTTGTTTGTCCTTTGAGTGTTGGTGAGGTTTCTTTGTATTTTTTGCATCATGGTCTAGTCTTTTGACCTGATTGTTTAACATGAAAGCTTTATGCTTATTGGCAATATATTTGAAATACCTGCATGATCAAGAAATTGTTATGGTTAATTAAATTACTAATTAGGTACTACAGAAAGAGGATGATGTTGAGAGGGCTTGCCTGAGTGACTCTAGGAGCAACCCAAAGGTGGTCAGACAAAGCTCTTATAAGTTACAAATCTGACGAGAAAGAATTGGTGATGTATACGTGGTTGCTCAACCTGGGCTGTATGGAAAATCTTGGCAGAGAGTGTTTCCTTCTCCTATGGCATATGAGCAGGATGAGGATTTCTAGCATAGAATTGTACGCCTCTGTGTGGTGCAGGAATTTTGGTTTATGAGTTTCCCATGTGAAGAAAGGCAGTGCTTGTTTTGGATTTGTACATGATTTCTGAACTTGTACAACATGGTGTGTTGCCAACTCTCCCTGTTGTTTAAACATGTGGAAAACATCAGTACTTTCATAAATCAACCCAAATCTTGAAGTTGTTTGAGAGTTCCTTTGTTTGTTTGAGGCCCCATTGCACACAACATTATGGAGAGAACAAGCCATTAAAGTAGATATTTTGAAAGGTGAATTGATGCCCATTTTTACTAGGTGGAAGCTGGTGGAAAGCAAGAGACGCTATTGAAGATGAAATTCGGGCCTTCACTTTGATATCTGCACTGCGGAAAATATGGACACTTATAGCTCCCGATAAGATCGTATTATTTGCTGCATTTTCTGCTCTACAAAAGTAGTACTGGATACCGGATTTGGCCTTCCTTCCTATTCAGCGATTTTTCGTGCGGGCCACATCTTGATCCACTCGCAGCCAAGTTTAGCACATAGAAGTTGAAAAATTTTGGGGTGCCTGCAATTGGGCTTCCACAATAATTCACAATAGCGGCTCTCAAAAGATTCCATGCTTCTTTCTCAGGATCAACCGCAGGTGATGACATCGTCAGGAACTCCTACTGACATAGACATAGGTGTTGAAGACTTCTTTCAAATCTTGTCGGAACCGTCACCCTTGCCCAATTATGGATTTCGACGCGACAACAGATATTTTCAGGAACTATTTAGGAGATTGGAAACCCTTGAATCCTCTAACCAGGCACTAATAAGAGAGGTCGATGAACTTAGGAACAGAGTAGTTGTAATGGAAGGCGAGAATGGTTCACTGAAGCAGTTGTTGAGGGACAACAAGGAGCAAGCAGTTCACCTCCACCCCTCTAATGACAATCTACACGCTAAACTTCTCGATCTAAAAAACAAACAGGAGGAGATCAAAGCTCAGCAAGCGGCCTTTAAACAAGAAACAAAAACACACATCAGCTCATGGGCACAGGTTGCTAGAGGGAGGGATACCCCCCTCGCTCCCCCTCTAGCCGCAGTTGAGGAGGTGGTACAATCTAAACTCATGGAAGAACACACTAGACAAGCGCGAGAATTGAACCTCAAAGTGAGAGGACTTCCTTTGCCTCTCACATCCTTAGACCCCATGGTGGTTGGGACCCTGTTCCTCTATGAAAAACTAGATCTTCAGGACGTGACCATTGATAGATCTTGGCTTGGGTATGATTCCACTCTCTTTCTCCGGTTCAGGCCGGCGGTTGATTGCCTTCGGGCTCTTAGAGCTAAGAGAAATCTATTCTCACTTCCTAGTAAGATCTTCCTTGATGAAGATCTCACTAAAACATAAGTTGTTGAGCTCAAACGCTCTAGGGAGTTGGTTATAGCAGCACGTCAGGCAGGGAAATGGGCAGTTATCAGGAACCTCAAAGCAGTGATTCGAGACACTTTTCCACCTGGATGGAAGCCCCATTCTGGGTCCTCCAAATGACTGGATCGTTGGGGGAGGCAACAAGGGGCATCCATTTCTGTCAATTGTTGGAATGGGAATGGGTCATTTTGGGCATCGCCATGTCTATTATATGATTCTCTTCGACTGTCGAATATCTTATTCATCACCGAGACGCATGAGAGCCATTTTCGACCTCTCCCAGACATTACAGGTTACCATAAGTTCTCAACTTATAGGCAGCAGACAAGGGATTCTGGTGGTATCAAAGGTTCTGGGGGAGTTGCTTGCTTCATCAGAGATTCCTTTCAGAGCAAGATTTCTTCGGTGGTTTCGGATGAGTTTGCGAGGTTAATGTGGGTTCGGGTTCAAGCATAGTGTTAAAAATTGGTCGGTTCAAACCGAAAACCGGTCAAACCATTGGCTAGTCCAAACCGGTTGAAAAACCCAATCAACAACTGCATGTAGCCTGAAAATCCGGTTAACCAGTGCTGACCGGCTGGTTCCGTCCTTAACTGACCAGTCAACACCTAAGTTGCTGTAGGGACCCACGGACGGCCAGCAAGGATGTTTAGGGCTGATTTGGAGGGAAGGGGAGGGTTGTTTCCCTCCAAAAACACCCTCCCCAATCCTTTATAAGTAGGGGCAACCTCTCCTTTGTCTCACACCATCTCATTTGTAGTTTGTGAGTTTGATGGAGAGCTTGGAGAGTGTTGAGTGTTTGTTGGAGCAGTGATCTTTGAGGCTTGGAGTTGGAGTTGGAGCTATCTTGGAGACCCTCTCCAATCCTTTATAAGCAAGGGAAACCTCTCATTTGTCTCACACCATCTCATTTGGAGATTTTGTGTGTTTGATTGAGAGCTTGGAGAGTTGAGTTTTTGTTGGAGTAGTGGAACAACATAGAGTTTGAGGCTTGCTGCTTGAGCTAAGTAGTAGTCATCATGCCTCCAAAAGGCAAGGATACTGCATGGGCTCATTGTGATATGATTGATGGAAAAATGATTTGCAAATATTGCCAAAAATCTATTGCAGGAGGGGGTATTTACAGGTTCAAGCAACACTAGGTTGGGATAGGAGGCCATGTAAAGCCATGTGGAGCACCAAATGAAGTAATAGGGCATATTAGGGCAGAATAACTTCAGAAGTTTGAGACTCAAGTCACTGAACCAATAGAGAAGTTTGTGATTGGCCGACCGGTTGCAAATTTTGGCAGTCGAGAGTCGGGAGACTCAAGTTCAACCAATTGAGTTTGAACTTTGATCATGATTAGAAGTTTCAACTTTCAAGTGATAATGTTGATCATTAATTAGAATTTAGTAATATCATATATGTAGATTTGTAGTAGATTGTCACTGTACTATGTAGGCCAACGGCCTCAATGCTCATAGCTTGTAGCATTGTTTTTGGACTTTATGGGTCATTTGGAGCCTCATTGCTTATGTATTTTTTCGATGATATGTATTTAACTCGGTGCCATAATTCCATTTTGATATATTCACCTTTACATGGTATATAAATGAGCAAACTTTGCATATTTTGTCTCTATTGGCTTGGAATCATGGTTGCAAATCTTAAAAATAGTTTTTTTATTAAAAAATCATTATTTAATGTATTTTTTTAAAAACTCGTTCGTTTAGACCTAACTAGTACTGGTTAGACTAGTTCCGGTCCGGTTACCGATTCATTAGGTCCACCGGTCCGGTTGCGGGTTCATTAGGTCCACCGGTCCAGTCACCGGTTTCGATTTTTAATACTATGGGTTTGAGGGGCCTCTCCTCTCCCCAAGGACATTTACATTGGTGTTTGTTACTTCCCTCCTGCTTCTTCATCATATGCCATTCATAATGGACCTAACGGGGACCCCTTTGTCGATTTGTATGTCAACATAGCCCAGTATTCAATAGTTGGGGAGGTTATTCTTCTAGGTGACTTCAACTCCCGCACTAGAGCCCTCCAGATCCCTCTTCACAATCAGTCTGAGGACGTGTACTGCATCCAAGAGATCGATCAAGAGTCAGTGGGATTTCACAGGATGTCTGATGATGTGTTGGGGCCCCTTACCACCTATGGTCGACATCTTTTATACTTGGACGAATTTTAGGAGCTGTGGATTCTTAATGGCCTCCCGTGTTTTCCAAACTCCCGCTTTTTCACATGTAGGCCTCATGGTAGAGGAGCAAGCTTTGTTGATTATGTCCTCTCTAGCCAGAACCTCCTCCCCTTCATTCATCACTTTTTTGTTTCCCCCATCCCCTTAGCTGACCATGCTCTTCTTTCTTTCTCTCTCTGTGCTGACAAACCCCCCATTCTCACCCCACCTCCCCCCAAGGGCTCACCACGTACTACTTTTCGTTTTGATGAGGGTGAAGTCCTGAAGGAATAAGTTGATCTACTGAAGATGAATTTGTGAAATTCTCTTTGTGTTGATGATATATTTCTCACAAAGGATGAGAACCTCTTTAGTGTAAAAGGGAGTTGATTGAAAGTGTTACATGAGCCTGATAAAATACTTGTTGAGAATGTGGCATGATGGATTGTGAGCCCATGGCTACTTCCTTGATCAAGAAAAAGTTGCAAGAATGTGTTGTTGAGCAAAGAAATAACATTGATAGGTTGTTGGTGTTTTCTTTTGTTCAAAGCTTTGGTTAAATCTGGACGAATAGCTAGATGTTACTAATAAAAGAAGTATTTAAATCCACCATGGCTACCTTTCTTCTTTTGAGTAGGTTGAAGATTATGTAAGAAGCCTAGAATGGCTAAGGATCCCTTTGAGAGGGAGCATTGGTTTGATAGCATCATCGGGTTACCGTAAGACCTATGTGGTCAGGGAATTTGGTTCTAAAGCTTGCAATCATGAGGTACAAATTTCATCTCTCCTTGAGAGGATATTGACGGTGTACAAATTTCATCTCTCCCTAAGAAGATATTAATTGTGTACAAATTTCATCTCTCCCTAAGAGGAGATTGATGGTGTACTATTTTCATATCTCTTCAGAGGAGATTGATGGTGTACTATGTTAATCTCTCCTAAGAGGAGATTGATGGTGCATTGTTTTCATCTCTTCTGAGAGTAGATTGATGGTGTATTTATTTTTTTTCATCTCTCCTCTTGTGAGCCCCATGCTGTATGGTGTAATGGTGTAATGGAGATGGTGCATCGAGAGCTCCTCATCTACTACCTTTATATGTTCCATACATAGTGGTTCTGTTGGAAATATTATATCAGGCATTTGCTCATCGAGTGACAAGTACTCTTAAGAGGGAAAAGTGGTCAATATGGCCTAAGTTTCCTATCAGGATCAGATACTATGTATTTGATCGCACCAACCAAGCCATGAAAGAGGCCAATGAAATTGAATCATATCATTTTGGAGAGATAAGATTTAGGAAACATGATCATGAAGATTTGGTTATTAGTCACTGTGTTGCTGTCAACCAGATGTGGCCTTATACTCATGAGAGGGATACTAATGAGGAAATATTCAAGAGACTTATTTATCCATTGAGGTTAAAGAAAAGCTAAATCAAGGACCTCAGAAGAAGGCCGAACAGACCCATGCTTCACCTATTTTCAACCTCCAGGAAGAAGTTGAAAAGCTCCAGAGGGTGTTGGAATAAGTGAAGGAGATGAAGGAAGCATTGGAGAAAGAAGCAGAGAGACTCAAGAGGAGGATTGAAGAAGAGCAAGCAGCGAAGGAGGTAGAAGAACTGAGAAGGAAAGCAGAACAAGATGACCTGGTGAAACAATTGGCTTTGGAAAATGAACAAAGAATCAAGCAGCAGGAAAAACAAAGGAAAAGAGATGAAGAGCTTCGGAGGAAAATAGATGAGGAACTCCAAAATAAGAAGGAATAAGCTATGTGGAAAGATAAAAGGATTGAACACCTTGGCATTCCATCATCTCCGAAGATAAACCCCACTCCTCAGTCTCCAGTTGAACCATGTAGGATTGAAGAAATGGAGAAGGAGCAATTTTTCCCCATGACCATGGCTGACCCAATAATAGTATTGAAAACATTCAATTATGAATACAAGAAGAACAAATTCAGCAGGAGAGTTTCCAAAATGATAAGGTTGGGAGAGCGATTGTCACTGAGGAGGTTCCCATTCATGAAACAACAACGGATCCAGAGATGGCTGCAGGTGCCAGTATTACCATGGCCACGCAAGGCTGACGCAGGCCCAGTCAGGGCAGCGCAGGGGTAGTGTAAGCCCTTCAGGTGTGACGTAGGCCCTTACTGAGCAGCACAGAGGCCGAAGCAGGCCAGTTAGCCTGACGTAAAGGGATTCAGAGCAGCGTATTACTGCCGTTTTTATTTCTTTGTTGGGTGAACCAATTTTGGTGCCCAGGATTGTTGTACTTAGATTCAACATAATAATGAAAACCCTCCAGAGCTAGCTGCACCAGTTTTCCCACGTTGGGTTTTTTCTGGGGATAGTTGTCCAAAAAAATCGTGTGTCACTTTGTCTATGAGCATGTTATTCAATATTTGATCTGTATGTGTAGGTTGCTAGTTGTATTTACTATTTACTTCGCTAATTTATTGAATATTTCATAAATTAACTTGTAACTTAATTCAAGTAGGAGAAGTAAATCAAGATATTGCAATAGGGTTTCTTAGATTAAGAAATTTTCACATTCCCTAGGTCTAGCCCCATTAAGTCACCTAGGGCAACAATTTCCTAGGAGTCTAGCTAGAGGAAAACTTTTATCTCCTAGAGGTAGCTGCGTTGTTGGGTGCCCTCACTCTCCTCAGAACTTGGGCCAATTCCGACGATGGAATCTCTGGATACCTCAAGCCCTAGCTCTAGGATCAAGTTTTTCCTAGGTGTTCCCAAGGATAGAACCTAGTAGGATCAATTTGATCTATCGAAGTAAAAAAACGTGTCCGATCCTTTCCCATCACCTTGTACAGGATAGGAACATCATTGGTTGCTAAATTCCATCCCTGAACCTGGGTTGGGTCCACTTGGCCCCGTGTGGTCCCATTTGGTGTCAAAGGCCTTTCATAAAGGACCATTTGGGAATCCAAGTTCCCAAAGAATTTTAGGGATTGAGAACTTCCTTCATAAGTCTTATTCTTCTCCCTCAACCCTTCAATCCCCCTCCTCTCTCCCTAGAAGATAATTCCCTTGCTTAAAAGGAAAGCAAGTCCCACTCTTTATTTTATCTTAGGGAAAGGGTTTCAAGGGTAACTTCCCACCTATTAATTGACCTATACTCTACAAGTGACCTCCTAAACTACCGGGACTCCACCCATCGGTGAAATTCCATGAAGAGCAAGGAGCCTTAGATGTGGTGACAATGGGCTAAGCCTCCATCGTTTCCCTTGTCCTAACAGTTGCCCTCTTAGGAACCCCTTTTAGATCCACTACTCGTTTGAGTGGTAACAAGTTGTTCACAATTCCATTTTTGAACAACTGTTTGGTATGCCCACTTTTGCCATACTACAGCTCCAAGATGAGAATTCCAAAGCTATGGAGGCTGCCCTTCTTCTCATTGAATCAATTCTCTACAATATAGTGAACTAGGGCTAGTTGGTTGGCACACTTGACTTTTACTTTAGTCCTTCAAAGTCTGCACATCCTTAGGCCCTATACACCTTCCCTTCTACCAATTTTGTTGTCCTTCACCAGAACAAGAATACGGGCTCTTCTTTGACAGTAACCTAACAACCCTCCAACTGTACTTGGCCTACCATCAATCTGCCCAACCACAGTCAATTCCTTTTACTGATTTAGGGCCCACAATATTTTCTTCATCTAGGGCTCTTCAAATCTGCCACCTAACAATGGTTTGAGTCCTCTCAAGATCACTGTTCTTGTATATCGACAATTATATCTTTGTTGTCCAATCTATGAAAAAATATGAACTACTCCTCTTATCATACTTCTAACAATCTGTAGATGACTGAACTAGGGTCACAAATCAGCCACTAACAGTCCATTTACTAATTTTTTATAGGTTTCTTCAGATCTTTATCTAAAAATTTATGGAAAGTCCACCAAAATCAACTCCTCTGCATCTCAATCCATTCTTCATATGGCACATTTCTTCTGCATGCTCAATCTTCTGCTCAAGTTCCACCCTCCTTTGGCTATGTTGTCTCCACACATACTGAATCTGCAAACCATATTCCAGATCTGCGGTCTTTATTGCAGAAATAAACCTCGCTCTAAGGGTCACAACCCATCTTCTTCTACGCAAATTTGTCACAATCTTAAGGTCATACCTTATGAACTAAACATGCTAGGAAATTGTCCTAACTAGGGCATTATATTTATGTACTTCTAATTGTTGTAGAACAAACCCTATCCAGACATAGAAGAAACATGACTCTTCACTCCATAAGAGACTCGAACTAGCTCATATGGATCCATAGATTCTGGGCATTTCTTTGACTGAATCTTGACATGAACTTCAGATCTCAATGTCGACCCTCAAAATATGGTTAACTCAGTCAATATTACGCCTGCATCGACTTTTGTTATGGCTCTAAAATACAGTGCAAGCCCTCCTCCATTTATGTTGGTCTTTATCACAGACCTTGCGGCCTACTAACCACCACAAGGAAAGATGGTACCAACCCTCTCTTCTATTTCATGTAGAAAATCTAACCAACGGGATTCAATCTGATCTTGTAATCATGTACTAAAACAATATACTAAATCCTTCCGACAATTTGTGTAAACAAAACACAATCGCACAATCACATATAAGTAAGAGAAAAAAGTTATCAATCACACAACACAAGATGTATCTAGGGAAGCAACTGCTCAAAATCCTCTATCTCTATTTTGTATTAAGTCAAGGAATCATGAAACAACACAATGCTTAATCTCTCTTGAGATTCTCCAGCACTTTGCCAATTGTCTCCTGCTAATCTAGGAAAAATCGGTCTAGTACTTAGCCAATTATTAGCCTTCCTTCAGCCTGCCTTGCTCACACAATTCCTATGGAATTATCTCCATATTAACTAGGAAAATCAACCTTCCTTGATTGCGCAATCCATCATGGCATCCCAATGACTTTATAATTGCACATGGGAAATTTTCTAACTGATAGTTATGTTCCTCTAAACTGTGTTACAATAAGGATCAAGGGTCTTTTTATTATTTAAAATAAGATAAAACCCTAAACAACCAAAACCCTATCCTGAGGAGATGTAACACCAAGAGTTTATGGGCCCCGTTGGGGTTAGTTGGGCAGCCAACTTCTTGGGGTCGTAACTTGGTCATATGATCTTCGTTTGAAGCACATGATACCTCGTTAGAAAGATCTCTCTGAGGACTACAACTACTAATATGATTTCTATGAAATCACCAAACCTTTCATGCCCAAAAATCATCGTTTGGGGCCTCAAAACGGCTTCGAAAGTTCAAGACCCGAAAAACAGACAAAAATAGTAAATTGTTCTATAATTAAGGAAACTGAAAAACTAAAAGAGACAATGGCAAGGGCCCAAGTGGAATAGGCGGGTGGCCACCAATATCCACCTTGATCACCTTAAATCGAATTTCTTGAGCTAACTCAATCATCATGACTTAGTTAATTGACACAAGTTGTTATGAGACGAAATTACAATTTATTGTCCAATTTATTTAAGGGAAAAATAAATTAGACGCCTCACATTCCTCACTCCTGGTACATCAAAATTCCTCACTAGTGCACGTGATTTTTTTTTTTGTCCTTTCTAGTCGCCAATTTCACTGTTTCTTGTTGAAAATTTCAACACTCCCTCTAAAAAAGAAAGGAATTCAATCTATCCCCATCCGGTACATTTGGAATGTTCTGCATGCTACACTTCTCTAGTGTTGTTTGCACCTGCAAATCCTGAAACTGAATAGCCTCTGAACAATTGAATCAGTATAATGCATCTGTCATCAGAGTCTTTTGACTGCTGCTAGCTACTACACCTGTATAGTACTGGATTCTCTGCACTGCTGCTGACATCTGCATCCGTGCCCTTTGAATTGTTGCTAACTCTATTTGTGCTCCAGTATTTGACATCTGTCATTTGATTTTTGTCTAGTTGCTGACATGTGACTACATCAATCTAACTGATCCTTCTTACTACTGCTGTATTGTGGGCTCCTCGTAGCCAGGTTCGATCCATGAGACACGCCATCTCAATGGACCTTGCCCAAATTTCTTATCTTTGGATTATGTCTACACATAACCCCACCATACACCTCGAGGCATGGCTGCTCCCTCTTCCCATCTGGCTCGAAATTTCCCCCTCATGGAGGTCTCTGCTTGAATGGACGCTTCCACTCGGTCTCCTCTCTGCTTCTCCAATTGTGGCAGCTACTCCACAACCTTCTGAGACTACTTCTCATGAGGATGCATGTTGAGAGGTAATTTATGCTCCCTCTAAACCACCAAGTCTCTAACTTCTGCCTTTGTCCTCAAAGCTTTGCATGCATCTAGTAACTCAAGTGCATATAGGTTTTTGACTCGCACACAGTGTAATTGTCCCGAAGTTACAAAAAGTTTCTAAAAAAGAGTTGATTTTAAATCGATGATATCTCCCTCATCCGAGCTCCGATTTGACCAATTTTTTTTTTCCACTTGGGTATATTTTTGCAAGGAATCCAAATATTCTATTTTTTTTCGAAAATTTTACACCAAAATCTTCAGATATTCTCTACAAACTCACTGCCCAAAAAATTCCCGCTCTGATACCATGTAGAAAATCTAACCAACAAGATTCAATCTGATCCTGTAATCTTCTAAAACAAGATATTGAATCCTTCCTACAATTTACGGAAACAAAAATCGATCACACAATCACATATAAGTAAGAGAAATAAATTATCAATCGCACAACAACATGATATATTTGGGAAAAGAAACTAATCAAAACCCCTCTATCTCTATTGTGTATTAAGTCAAGGAATCATGAAACAATACAATGCTTAATCTCTCATGAGATTCTCCAGCACTCTATCAATTGTCTCCCATTGATCTAGACAAACTCGGTGTAGTACTTAGCCAATTCTCATCCTTACTTCAGCCTGCCTTGCTCATGCAATTCCTAGGGAATTAACTCCTTATTAATTAGGAAAATCGGTCTTCCTTGATTGCGCAATTCATCATGGCATCCCAATGACTTTATAATTGCACATGGGAAATTTTATCTGAATACAACTGATAGTTATGTTCCCTTTAACCTCTGTCTCAACTGGGTATTCCTCGAAACTGACATGCATGCAACTATTAATAGCGAATTATCAGTTATCTGATTGATCACTCATTGTGAATTAAATCTAATTTAATTCATTGGACCTCTCACTAGCTCATCACTCAGTTAGAACTAGTTAAACTGATTTTAACTCATTTAATTGAGTTAATTACACTTGCACCCCACTAATGCATCAACTTCAACTGGACCCCAAAAATATTAGAATCCCTCTAGATGCCTCATATTAGACCCTCAACTCGAATTTCTTGAGCTAACTTAGTCATCATGACTTAATTAATTGACACAAGTTGTTATGAGATGAAATTACAATTTATTTAAGGGAAAAATAAATTAGATGCCCCATACTCCTCACTCTTGGTGCATCAAAATTCCTCACCAGTGTGGGTGCATTTTTTTTTGTCCTTTCTGGTTTCCAATCTCACTGTTTCTTGTTGCAAATTTCAACATTTCAAAATTTGATGCGGCCTTCACACAAAGACACCATTGAAATCACATGCCCAAATTCTCATGAGAAACCTCTCTTAAGCTTGATCTGCCATAAGAGAACCAACAATATGCCATCCTACTTCCTAGTGCAAACCGACCATTAAGGTATGCAACATTCTTCTGAACCCTCACATGATGATCTTGCTCTTGGAGGATGATCATGACCTCCCTTTAGCAACCCTTACTCGGCCCTCGTACTCAACCTACTTTAGGACTACATCTCTCTTCACCCCCTTGATGTGCCAGATAGTGGGAATACATGTCAAACATGCTAAGATGTGCCAAGTGATAAGGCATGCCAAGATGTGCAAGGGTGTGTCAATGCATGTCAGGGACTGTCAAGACAACAAAAGGGAGAAAAAAGTTAAACTACAAGGAAATGAACATATAAGAGGGTTAATAAGTCATCAATTTACCTTTTCCAAGAGGGGCATGCTAAGCACACTAACACTAGGCGGCAATAGGTGCCAAGTGCAAAGTCTTAGTGCATTCTAAGTGCCAAGTATTCCTTTGTTGCTTCTCATCTACTTTCCAACAATTGATCATCACAAATAAATTTAATATTAAACCATGCTAAATCATACCAAGGCATCTCAACATATTCCATACATGCTAAGACTTTCCAAACGCCAACACGTGCCAAGCGCCAATATGCATCAGGGACTAGTGTTATGCATGTTATGAAGTGGAAGGGAATATTGAAGAGTGCTAAGGTGTGCTAGAGAGTGATAATGCATGTTGATGAGTGTTAATGAGTACTAGGAAAAAAAATTAAGGGAGCAGTACTAGGTAAAAATTCATGGAAGTTAATGAATACGAGGAATGTGTCTTGCTAGAGACTAGTGTTAATGGTCAGTGTTAGTTTTCATGCCAAGGAGGGAGTGACAAGGTATGCTAAGCATTGGTAAGGCATGCTAGGGAATATAGGCATGTTAAGAATTCCCAAAGTCTGCTTGGGAGTTCCAGGGTGTGCTAATTATATCATGTGCCAATTAATAGTGCCAAGATATGCCAATACATGCTAGGTGCTAAGGATGTGGCGCAGGGTGCCAGGGTATGTCAATATGTGTCAAGGCAACAAAAGGAAGAACCAATGAGAGGGTTAATACGTCAGGACTTTATCTTTTTGAAAAGGGGCATGATAGGCACACTAATAATAGGTCCCAATACATGCCAAGTGGCATTGTGTGCCAAGTGCTAATATATGTCAATGCATTCAAGGTGTTCCAGGGCATGCTAGGGACTATATGCAGCATGCCAACACATGCTAGGAGAGTTCCATGTTGTGCTAGCGCATGCCACCATGTGCTTGGGCGTCAGTGTCATCACAAGATGTTATAGGTACAAAGATTTTCCAAGACATGTGGGGTGCTAAGAAATGTTAGTGTGTGCCAAAGCATTAATTCAAGGTGTGCCCAGATTGTTGAGGATTGTTAGGTCTTTCTCATTAATAGAATTGTCAGAGCTCGATTATGTATTAAATAATATATTTCCTACACACAATAGCGGAACTTTATCTAAATGGAATTTTATAGATAATAAACTTAATAGATATGAATCATGTGTTGACTCATAGGAAATCTCTATTCGACTAGTCATTACTTAAGGGAAATGATACATGCTTATTACTTCTTAAAAAATTGACTAACCCTAACCACTATGGCCTTGGACATATTATAAAAAATTCTCCACAATAATGGTATTAAATTGTTATCTTTTGACAAAAAACATATTAACAAGCACATAACGTCATCAAAAACTCATTGGAATGATCAATGATGACGGACATTTTTTGATCGTCACCAAAAGTAACAAAAAGAGCATTGGTGAAGGTCATTAAAAGTTCGTCACTAGAAGTGTCACCAAAGAGAGAATTAGTGATGGGCCTTTAACGACCCTCACAAAAAGTGAAATTTCTTTGGTGACGGACCATAAAGGACCATCACTATATACACTTACAGTGATGGTTTTTAGTGATCAATGATGACGGACATTTTTTGACCGTCACCAAAAGTAACAAAAAGAGCATTGGTGAGGGTCATTAAAAGTTCGTCACTAGAAGTGTCACTAAAGAGAGAATTAGTGATGGGCCTTTAACGACCCTCACCAAAAGTGAAATGTCTTTGGTGACGGACCATAAAGGACCATCACTATATACACTTACAGTGACGGTTTTTAGTGATCAATGATGACAGACATTTTTTGACCGTCACCAAAAGTAACAAAAAGAGCATTGGTGAGGGTCATTAAAAGTTTGTCACTAGAAGTGTCACCAAAGAGAGAATTAGTGATGGGCCTTTAATGACCCTCACCAAAAGTGTCATTGAAAATGTCTTTGGTGATGGACCATAAAGGACCATCACTATATACACTTACAGTGACGATTTTTTAATGACCGTCACCATATGTGACATTGGTGACGGACCTTAAAGGTCCGTCACAAGCATGACCCTCACCAATGTGCTTTTTTCTTGTAGTGGGACTAACAAATCTCTTAAGTTTGGAGATTCTTTTGCTGCTGATTAAATACTTGAATTGAGAAATTATTTATTTTATATTTATATTTGTAATATACATTTCCTTAATCATTGATAAATCATCTTCTAACTTGATCATAGTTGAAACCCATATACCTTGGGGATGCTTCTAAGTCCTACTAGCCCAGATTGATAATAAATACTTGTGTTTGTTTGCCTGTTAAAAAACCCAACATTTTGGTGTCGTTGCTGGGGAAGCATATTTCAAAATGGTCAATTAGGAAGATAAAAAGATAAAAATAAAAAATGAAACATCAAAAACAAAAAAAACATAGTTTTTATTTAAATTTATGTTTCTTTATGCCTAGAGAAAGAGATCAGAAGGGTAGATTTGTGAAATAGAACCCCCCAATAACTCATTAATCCACAGGACTAACAACACCAGTTTCTGGAAGACCTACTATAGAAGAGTTAGAGGAAAATTAGAGATCGAGACAAAGATTAACTTTAGTTGAAAGATAGATATTGTTAGCCTTTGAGGTAAAAAGAAAAAATTCACCTAAAGAACCTTCTTCCTTAGGGAAACAAAAAGATACAAGAAAACTAGTTGTTGAAAAACTAGAGCAACTTGCACTTGAAAAAAATCAAAGTAGTGGAAGAAATACAAAATCAACCTCATATTGAAACACTACATATCTCTGAACAAGAAATTATTGACGAAGGAGAAGGATAAAATAGGCCAATCATGACTCCTAAACAAAGAATTGAATATGAAAGACAACAAAGGGAATGGAGAAGAAAAAGAGAGGAATAATGAAAAATTGAGGAAGAAAGAAAGACAGAGGAAGACAGAAGAACATAAGCACTTAGAAGGATAGAAGAAGAAGCAAGAAAATAAAATCAAAATAGAAGAACACATGAAAATGAACAACAAAATAACAATGATCAGGAAACTAATTTTGGCTTTCCAATATTAGATGCAAGAGCAATATTAGGAGAAGAAGTAAAAATGAAAAACATTCCACCTTCCGTATTGCCTAATTTCTATGGAATGTCAACAAAATATCCTAATGGATTCATGTTCGAGTTTGATATCTTGTGTAGAACTTATGGATATACGGATGATATGCACAAGATTCGAATTTTTCATGTTACTCTGAAAGAAACAACATTAAAATGGTTTATAGGTTTAGGAGAACATACAATAGCTTCTTGGGATGATATGAAGAAATTTTTTCTTAAAATGTATCAAGCTTACTGTAGGTATAGAGACACCAAAGAAGATATTTTTAGAATGACACAACAAGAAGATAAAATTTTCGAGGAATATTTGGAAATATTTCTTTACAATTTGCAGAAATCCAAAAAACATTCTCTAAATCCCGATACCATTCATACAATATTTCTTAAGGGTATTAGAGATGAATATTTAGACATCCTTAATGTAATGGGAAAAGGAGATATCTCCAATTTACCATTTGAAGAAATTGCTGAACTCTATTAGAAATACCTCTAGGGGAAGAGCAAAGAGTGGAAAGAGAGATATTTCATCAAGAGCTTCCAAATCTACAGCAAGCGCAGTAACAAGAGCAGAGATAGGAGGTTTACTAGAAAATTTCAAAACAGATCTCTTTAGCACCTTGGGAACACAAGTAGATGTCTTAAAATCTAAGAAGAATAAGGAAGAACAAGATGAAATCTTAACAATCTTTTGTCCTAAGTGTAGGCAAAAAAATCCACTCAGGGAATGTCCTTTGCAAGGAATACAAGTGTGTGGACTATGCATAGAAAATAATGCAATGAAAAACTATCCCAAATTAAAAGATTTGCAAGGGGAAGAAGTGAAAGGAGTAGATTCTCTCTACTATATGGAACCAATGAGACCTTGACAACCAAGGATGCCTCAATAGTTCCCTAAAAAAAACCACCAGAATTTTCAATATCCTCAAAATTCATGGAACACTCCCATGCCATGGCAGGCTTGGCCTCCACAACAATATAAAAATAAACCTGCACAAGGTTGGAGGGGATATGGTTATGGAAACTAGCCATCTCAGCATATGTATCCTCAACAGTATAAATATAAAAACCATACCCTCCATAACCATTTCCTCAATAAAAACAATTCCAACAACATCAAACAATGCCATTTCCACCACAAAATCAACCAATGTTAACTCAACCTCAGCAGCCTCAGCTGCCTACTAAACAACCACCACCTAGACCAGCACAATTTCCAGCTCAACCAGTAGCTAATCCAAGTAACAAGGTGGATAGACCAACATACCATGTGGAAGAAGCAACATATTATCCTACCTATTCTATTCTTCCCATACAAGATGTCCACCTAAGGTATGGGAAGGTGTTACAGAAAAATTCTCCTCCGATAATAGAAGAACAAACTGAACAAGGAGAATAAAGTCAATAATATCAACATAATAGTAAATTCAGAAAGGTAAATCTATTATGAATCAGACTCCACCATATCCAGAGATATTAATACAACAGAAAATCCCAATATCTCTGCCTAAATTTGATATTTTGGATGAATTGAAAAATACATATGTCAAAGTTCATTTTTTGCAGGAAATTAAAGATATTTTGATATATGAAAAAACAATGAAGGAATTATGCATTAATAAATCTAGCAGAAGAAAGAGATATCTACCTACAATCTAGGTAATTGGAATTTTATCTAGTCTCATGTCTACAAATACAACCATTGAAAAATATGATGATCCAGGGATTCCTATGGTTACCATTTCGATTAACAAATTTTTAGTGTCAAACACTTTAATAGACTTGTGAGCATCTATAAATCTTATGACTACAGATTCTATGAAACATTTGAATATGAACAACATTAGACCTACTACTATAGTCTTAGAACTTGTAGATAGATCTAAAGTTATACAAGAAGGTATATTAGAACATATCATTGTCTCACTGGATTCATGGGAGTATCCCGTAGACTTCTTGATTTTGCAGCCAAAAACAAATTTAGGAGGGCATCCCTTAATTTTAGGCATACCATGGTTAGCCACTGCAGATGCTTACATTGGTTGCAAGTTAGGAAGTATGATTATTGCACATGGAGATGAAAGAAAACATGTTGCATTGTATCCTCCCGCTCAATCTCCTTCTTTATTATCATGGCTTGATGGAGAGGAAAAACAAGTGCTTCAGTATGTTCTTAGCATTAATCAAGTTTATAATTTTAGAGAGGAGGAAGAAAATGAGGACTTATTAGATATTTTCTTCTCAGAACCAAACATTTCAGAGTAGATTAGAATAATTCAATATGAAGCTGAAGTCACCTTTTAAATCAGTGTTTTCAGGAAAATTGTACTATACAATCATTGCAAAATACATTCGAAAGTATTTTTCCCGTTAATTAAATTACCAATTCAAAGAGTAAAATCATTGAGATCAGTCCTAGGAGACATTAGAATATTGGTAATAAATTACAATCAACACAAGAGCAAGAGCTAACAACACTGTTGCAAAAATATTCAAAATCTTTTTCCTGGGATTACATAGACATGTAGGGGATTCATCCAAAAACATTTATCCATCAAATTTACAATGATGATAAAATTAAACCTATAAGGTAACCACAAAGAAGGATGAACCATATGATGAAGGAAATAGTGAAAGAAGAATTATAGAAACTGTTACAATTCAGATTTATCTATCCTATTTCATATAGTCAATGGGTTTCACCCTTAGTTGTAGTACCTAAGAAAAATGGAAACTGGAGAATTTGTGTAGATTACAGAGAACTCAATAAAGCTACATTAAAAGGTCATTTTCCTTTATCATTTATTGATAAAGTGTTAGATTCATTAACTGGAAATAAATTATTTTCATTTCTTGATGGATTTAGCGGGTACAATCAGATAAATATAGCATTGGAAGACCAAGATAAGACAACATTTACATGCCCATGGGGAACATATGCATAAAATTTATTACCCTTTGGTTTATGTAATGCACTTGTTACTTTTTAGAGAGTAGTCCTTGCAATATTTGTTGATTTGATTCATGAGTGAATTCACTGTGTATGGCGGAACATTTGATGATTTTTTACAAAATCTCAAAAAAGTGTTGTTAAGATGCATAGAGACAAATCTATCACTTAGTAATGAAAAATGTTTTAAGATGTTAACTGAGAGAATAGTGTTGGGACACCATATTTCTTCTTCGGGAATCAAGGTGGACCTAGCCAAAATTCAAGTCATTGTGAATTTAATACCACCCATGTTAGCCACCTATAAAATTTGTCATATCAAATGGTGGCTAAATCTGTTTAGCCTTCAAGAAACAATTCATGTCCAAATTGTGAGTTCTTGAAGTCTTATGATGATATTTACCCTTTGAGTTAATCTTCACTGCTGTTTCACTATTAGCCCTTAAGTACCTGATGTTTACTAAGAGAAAAACTGCTTTTAAGGCTCCATTCTTCATTCATTTGCTTCACCATTTTACTCTTATGAGATTCCATTTTTCACTCTTAAACCATTTCCAAATTTCCTCTATAAACCTTCATTTTAACCTCTAAACCATTCCAAAACCCTTTTTAAACCTTATGTCCCCCTTTCATTTGGTTTAAAGACCCTTTTCTCCCTTATCGGAACCCTCAAAATCCTCTGAAAAACCTTCATTTTGGCCTAAAAACCCAGTTTTCAGCATTAAGGCCTTAAGCCCCTTTCGGACTTAGCCCTAGCCCCTTTTTCTGCATGTGACCCAGAGCCATAACCAGGCACTAGCCCTTATCGCTCATCGCAATCAGAGTTTCTTTTCCCCGAATTTTCCTTTATTCTTACAATCTTCTGATGCGATGAGCCCCTTCTCCTTCGATCCTCTGATCTAATCTCGACCGTCAAATCCACAAGAACTGACGCCCGAGATTCGATCATGCTTCACTCTTAGCCCTCTGTCATCACACCCACCGATTTAATCCTGACCGTTGATCTCTCATCCGATCGAACGACCAGCGCTGCATCGCATATCACAAACACAATATTCCCTTTTTCTTTCAACCGATGGCCCAATTCCCCAATTTGATCCTGGCTATTGAATCAACAAGAACCAACGACCGAGATTGTGTTGTGCTCCATCCATAACCCTTCACCATCGTGCCCGCAGATTAATCCCGACTGTTGATCTCCCTTCCGATCTAATGGCCAGCATCTAATCGCATCGCCAATCTTCTTTCCATCCACCAAGTCCTGAATCATTTCGCCGATGAGATTATAGTCGTCCATTCCCCTCATCCAACAGCTTGCATTGACCTCAGCAATGGACCCCGCATACCTTTTAACCCCGCAGATTTCAACCCATTGCGTTTCTTCCGCACCGTCGAATCTGAGGCCCTAGATCCAATGGTCACCATCCAATATCGCGTAATTTTTGCGCCAAAAGTTTAATGTTTCAAAATTGCATGATAAAAATGGTTTTGAGAATCCACATGGTGATCGCTGAATGGAATCGTGCTCCAAAAGGCAATACTTCCTCCCCCCCATTTCGCCACGTGAAAACCATCCCCGTTTTTCCGCCATACCGCCTACCCTCCATAACGTTGCCTTTTGCATTTTTTCCCAACCGTCGATCTGTGAGATCGGATGGTTCTGATTTAATTTCACCCCCTTCCATTCTCCATTCATCCGATCTTCCAAATGACTCCATCGAAAGATCTCCATCGTTGATTGTTCTAATCTAACGGCCCACATTCATCCTCGCACCCAAACCTCAATCTGCACCTGGTTAGTTGCTCTGCCAGGTTTTTCACCCATTTTTCCACTGCACTCACATTTTCCCTCAATGCCCCTCCATACTCCTGAGCCCTCTAAAGTAGTCTTAAGCCTTGCGCAGGTTTTAGTTAATTGGTTTGTTTTATGTTTGCAGGTTTAATGGTGGTTAATCTATGTATTTCTATAGTCACAGACAGGTGACTGATAAGGTTCAGAGTGACGATTCTGACCTTAAATCAATGAAGAAAAGGAGCCAACGGGTTACAAAATTCATGTTTATCATGGATATCACGACCCTCGATCTCAAAATCCCTCCATCTGACTGAAAGCCACCTGTGCCACTGAAACAGAGCACAAAGCGTATCAGAGTGAAGAAATCAAGGTTAAAGGGTGATTAAAGCCAAAGCCCGAAGATCAGGTTTTAATCCACAGATCAAAGGATAAAGACAGTGTTAAAGAATGAAGACCCAAAGATAAAGATGAAGGCTAATTAAGCCTAATCACCGCTCAAGAAAAGATTAAAGTGTTTAAAGGTGAAAAAGAGAAAAATATCAGTAAATAGGCCTCCACTACCACATCAGAGGCCAAAATATCCTGTTCAGCTACCAAAGTGCCACCTACAGCTCTCAATAAATCAAAAGAAGGCATACATATTGCCCAGTCAGAAGATATTTGTTTAAAGACAACCAAAGTTATTTCCAGCCTGCCTAAAGAGTTTTAAAGTCAACAAAATCTGCCAAGTAGCTTAATACTTAATGAAAACCAATTAATACATCGAAAAGATCAGAATTATTCTCTATTGAGTCTCTCAAAGATAGAGAAGCATTAAAACTTGTATTAATTGAACTAGAGATCTTATTTTTCATCCCACCTCCTCTTTCTTCTATAAATACTTTTGAAGAAGATGAGATGTTGTTGGTTGTTGGACTTTGATGTAATGCTTGCTACTCGAAACTTTCTGCATGTAAATAGTTCTCAGAGGTTGTTGAAGCTCTATTTGTAATCAAATAAGTTAGGCTGAGAAGAGATGTTGTTGCTGTACTGAAACATTGGACTTGAAGTATGTAACTGGATTGACATCAATACACAAGCTGATTCATGGGATCCTGGTCTATACCATTGGTGATGTGCCTCTCATTGTACTTGTTTTCCTTCTTATGTTTTCCACAAAATTGTTCATTTTTATCTGATAAAGAACAAAAAATATAGAGCTAGGATTTACACTTTAAAGTACCCTACTCTCACTGATAAGCTTTATATTTATGTTTTCCTCCTTTGTGTATTTAAGAATGATTTAATACAGTTCAAATAGTCAAGGAATGTTGGTGAGCCCCTGTCTTACTGTCTGAACTTTAAACATTGTTCTTGAATTATATTTTCATTACATGCTAAGTAGAGTTAAACTAGAAAAGTTTATGGTTTTCCCTGTCTTCTAGTTCTTTCTCCAAAGGTTGTTTGAAGGTTTCCTTAAGAATATGCAAAAAGCAAGTCTAGATTTTAATGGTATCTTTCTTGATCTTAAGCTAAACTTTGTTTTCTTATATGTTTTCATCCCTTATGAAAGTAGTCTAGTGAGATTACTAGATTGTTGTCTGATAAGTTAGCTTTAATAGAAGCTTGTCCAAAGAAGTCTATGGTTAGCCCTGTCCTTTGGCTAGTTTCAAACATTTACTTAAAAGGCTTTTTCTTGTTTGGAAAGTTGATAAATCCTTGTTGAAATTATTGGTTTTTTCCACTTTCACAACACTCTTAATGTTTCATTCCATCATTTAATCTAAAGGATCTTTTGATATAGATGACTTGCCCCATGGACCACTCTTGAAAACTGTTGTACAATTAAAACCTTTTATGACTCCATAGCCCAATGGATTAAGTGTTTTTTCATACCCATCCTATTAGCTGAACCTTGTTTTGATTATTCACATCTTTACCCCTCTAAAGCCCTTTCATTTTCAGGACTTTCCACTCAATTAAATATCATGCCAAACCAAACAAACAACAAAACTTGTTCTTAATAACTATCCTAATATCATATTAAAACCTTAAAAGATAAATCAATCTTTGCATTTATAGAGAGATCCCTCTCTGGATTCAGGAGGGCTAGATCCTAGAATCCCAAAGTGGTTCATATGTAGGCTCTGCAGCGTTTGTATTTGCCAATCTTGCAAACTACAGAGACCTAACATTCTGGCGACTCCAATGGGGACTTCTAAGTAAAATACATATTATACATCCTTAAAAACCTTAGAAGACCCAAAACATTTTTAGATTGGTATATCAATAAATGTTGGTGGACCATAAAACATTTTACCTTCAAAAGAGCTAAAAATTTCCACCTTGTGACTCCACTGACCCCCAGTAGGCCTATTACCCCTCCAATCTTTGTAGACTCCTTTGGGAATGCATTAAGAAAACCCAATCATACTGTTGGTGGACAGAAAAATTTAATCATCCACCTGGTGACTCCACTGGTAGAAGACTCTGAACTGGTTGAATAGACACAGTGAGCTCTTTCCTGATTTACAAACATGATTCCAATAATACAACAAAGATATGCCCCAATGAGTAGAGAACATATCCTTGGGTTTCCACATAAGATGCCCCGAGTATTATGGGATGATAACCTTCCTATTTTTCAAGGTGAAAAGTTTGATGACCCTTTATTACATCTCATCAAATTTCATATACATGTATGGAGGTTGAAAGTAGAATGGCATGAAGACTGCCTTATGAAAATGTTTATGTTGACATTAGAAGGAGAAGCAAGGGATTGGTATGAATGGTTGAAATCTAGTAGTTTTTTTTCTTTAAAGGACCTTGAATATGTGTTTTATGAGAACTATAAAGGAAACACTACATCTTTATCATGGGGTGGAATACATTATGATCCATCACAAAACATCACCCAACACATTATAGACCATGATGAGGATTTGGAAGAAATACATCCTGAAGATATTTTAACAGTCATTCATGAGTTTAAAATCCTATTGAAAGATTATAGGAATATAGATGAATCAATTGAGGAAGAAATCAACCAAGAAATAAAATACATTCCTCAGGATATCCCTGAAAACCCAAATAAAGATTCATCATCCCTTATAGCTGGGGCTCAAGAAGACATCCAGCCTCAAAATCAGTCTTCACAAGAGACAAAGAACTATTGTACTCCTGTTCAAAGGAACATAGAAACATCTTCTCCTTTGACAGAAAAAGAGATAGATCAGACTATTAATAAACAACCAGTCTCTGAAATTTTTTTGCAAAACAAATGCTCTTGCCCATTCACATAGAGAACTTTTTTGTACATATTTAGAAAGTTATTTTGTAGATCAGAATAAAGAAGGACCTGCTGATAACCCAGTATGTTTTATTGGTAGTATTACTTACATTTATTATTTTCCTAACTTTGATCTATCTAGTGATGATGCTCCCCAAATAGAATTTAATCTTGCAGGACCATCATTAGCAGATTTATGGGAGGAAGATCAGTTCCTTCAAAGAAGTAATGAGCTAGTGCAAACTATTTATGATACTGATGAAGAAAGTTATGAAAGCTTGGAAGTAAGTAAAGATTCATTGGATCTTTACTCTACTTCATCTCAAACCATCAGTAATAGTTTCCATGTGATTGGAAATCAGCAGCCTTTCAGCTCAAAGGTTGAGAAGGAAAGTAATGAAGAAATTTTTGAGCAAGTTGAAACCAAGGAGCCTTCCCTTGAAAAAGAGGAAGCAAGTAAACATACCCCTGCTCAAGAATATAATAACCTCTTCACAGATCTCAGCCCATTAAATTGGAATATTTTGGGATTTCAAGAGGACAACACTGCCAAATATGATGAGTCCTCCAGTTCAGATAATAATGAAGATGATGAAGTTTTTCTTTCTCAACAGAATATTTATCTTGATCTAGTGAAGAAAAAATAGATAATCCTGGTTGAAACATATCTTCCAGATAGTCCTAACCAGGAATTATTTCAATATCCCTATGTATATTTCCCGAAGACATCTGAAGAAGGGATAAATGTTGCAAACAATAACATATCACCAAGTACAAAAAAATCTTTTAGAACCGCTGTTGAGAAACAAAAAAAATGGGAGTGGCCCTGTTTATCTTGCATGCTCAAAGAGATGAGAAAAGACCAGTCATGGAACCATATGATTGACTGGATGTATTGGAAAAGAGAATTTGTCAACTAGTTATGTAAATATTTCAAGTTAGACTAGGTTAGATAGGAATGTCAATAAAGCTTAGTTTTGAGCATTTAGTTAATTCTTGATTTATGCTTTGTTATAAAAATAAAAATACAAAAACAATAGAAAAGAGAAAAGAGGGAAAATGAAAATAAGAAAGGTATAGCCCCATACCAAAAAAGAGAGACAAAGTCTGAAAGTGTGCAAGCTCAAATGCCACTCCTAAAAACACACTTCTAGTTAGTCATACAGCCTAATCGTGAATAATTAGTTTTTCAATTTACTGCTGATAGGTTAGTGAATTAGATTAGCCAAACAACACAATCTTGGCTTATCAGTAAGGTAGATTGGGATAGAGGAAACAAAGGTTCAAACTAATTCAATATCTGAACCTATCAATCTCAAAAGAAGAATGGCTCTAATTATATTAAATCTTGAGCCAAAGATAGAAAATAAACTGGTTCTAATATGCTCAAAACTTGAACCAGATGAGAAATAAAACACAGCTCAAATGAATTCAAAACAAAGTTGAAGAAATAATGAAGGATGTTTTTAAATTTTCAGATCTTAAGCCTTCACAGTTTTGTTTTATTTTTCTGCAAATAACAGTCTATGTGCAGCTTGTTTTTATGCCATAGATCTGCAGCAAGTCAGACTGCTTAATCCTAGCTTGGCTGTTTTTAAATTTCTGTTCTAGAAAATAAAGAATAAAGGTCTGTCAGATAGTCTAATCCCGACAGATAGTAGTTAGGTAGAGAAAATTATGAGTTTGACTGCTTAATCTGAACTCATGGAGGAATAAGAGTAGACTTAGAATAGTTTTATGTTTTCAAAAAGAATAAAATGCTAATGTTTAAGGTCTGCAAGTCTAAGTGCACCTTGAAGAAAAAATGTTAGGAAGTAGGCTGTGTAGGTAGAGGTTTGGGAAATGTTTTTTTGTTGATATATCAAATGTTCTACTCATCTTTCAAGCAGTTGATCAGATAATAGGAAAAGGTTGTCAAAAATGCAAGATACTGATCTACATTCCAGAGATGAATTTCTGTGGTTCTTGACACCTCCAAGGAGCTGCCATCCCAAGTTGGAGTTGCTGTTAGCCACCTATAAAATTTGTCATATCAAATGGTGGCTAAATCCGTTTATCCTTCGAGAAACAATTCATGTCCAAATTGTGAGTTCTTGAAGTCTTATGATGATCTTTACCCTTTAAGTTAATATTCATTGTTGTTTCACTATTAGCCCTCAAGTACCTGCTGTTTACTAAGAGAAAAACTGCTTTTAAGGCTCCATTCTTCGTTCATTTGCTTCACCATTTTACTCTTATGAGATTCCATTTTTCACTCTTAAACCATTTCCAAATTTCCTCTATAAACCTTCATTTTAACCTCTAAACCATTCCAAAACCCTTTTTAAACCTTATGTCCCCCTTTCATTTGGTTTAAAAACCCTTTTCTCCCTTATCGGAACCCTCAAAATCCTCTGAAAAACCTTCATTTTGGCCTAAAAAACCATTTTTTCAACATTAAGGCCTTAAGCCCCTTTCGGCCTTAGCCCTAGCCCCTTTTTCCACATGTGACCCAAAGCCATAACCAGGTGCTAGCCCTTATCGCTCATCACAATCAGAGTTTTTTTTCCCCGACTTTTCCTTTGTTCTTCCAATCTTCCGATGCGATGAGCCCTTTCTCCTCCGATCCTTCGATCTAATCTCGACCATCAAATCCACAAGAACCGATGGCCGAGATTCAATCATGCTTTGCTCTTAGCCCTCCATCATCACACCCGCCGATTTAATCCTAACCATTGATCTCTCGTCCGATTGAACGCCCTGCGCTGCATCGCATATCGCAAACACAGTCTTCCCTTTTTCTTTCCTCCGATGGCCCGATTCACAGATTTGATCCTGGCCATTGAATCCACAAGAACCAATGGCCGAGATTGTGTCACGCTCCTCCCATAACCTTTCACCATTGCTCCCACTAATTAATCCCAACCGTTGATCTCCCTTCCGATCCAACGGCCAGCATCCAATCGCATCACCAATCTTCTTTCCATCCACCAGGTCCCGAATCATTTCGCCGATGAGATTGTAGCCGTCCATTCCCCTCATCCAACGGCTCGCATTGACCTCAGTAATGGACCCTGCATACCTTTTAACCCTGCAACTTTCAACCCATCACGTTTCTTCTGCACCGTCGGATCTGAGGCCCCAGATCCAACGGTCACCATCCAATATCGCGTAATTTTTGCGCCCAAAGTTTAACTTTTCAAAATTGCGCAATAAAAGTGGTTTTGAGAATCCACGTGGAAATCACTGAATGGAATCGCGCTCCAAAAGGAAATATCGCCTCCCCCCCATTTCACCGCGTGAAAACCATTCCCAGTTTTCCGCCATACCGCCTACCCTCCATAACGTTGCCTTTCGCTTTTTTTCCCAGCCATCGATCTCTGAGATCAGACGGTTCTAATTTAATTTTTCCCCCATCCATTCTCCATTCATCCGATCTTCCAAATGACTCCATCAAAATATCTCCACCGTTGATTGCTCTAATCTAACAACCCACTTTCATCCTCACACCCAAACCTCCATCTGCACCTGGTTAGCTGCTCTGTCAGGTTTTTCACCCATTTTTCTGCTGCACTCACATTTTCCCTCAATGCCCCTCCATCCTCCTGAGCCCTCTGAAGTAGCCTTAAGCCTCGCGCAGGTTTTAGTTAATTGGTTTGTTTTATGTTTGCAGGTTTAATGGTGGTTAATTTGTGTATTTCCATAGTCATAGACAGGTGACTGATAAGGTTCAGAGTGATGATTTTGACCTTAAATCAATGAAGAAAAGTTTCCAGCGGGTTACGAAATTCACGTTTATCAGCGATATCACAACCCTCGATCTCATAAACCCTCCATCTGACAGAAAGCCACCTGTGCCACTGAAACAGAGCACAAAGTGTATCAGAGTGAAGAAATATAGGTTAAAGGGTGATTAAAGCCAAAGTCTGAAGATCAGGTTTTAATCCACATATCAAAGGATAAAGAGAGTGTTAAAGAATGAAGACGCAAAGATAAAGATCAAGGCTAATTAAGACTAAACACCGCTCAAGAAAATATTAAAGTGTTTAAAGGTTAAACAGAGAAAAATATCAGTAAAGAGGCCTCCACTACCACATCAGAGGCCAAAATATCCTCTTTAGCTACCAAAGTGCCACCTACAACTCTCAATAAATCAAAAGAAGGCATACTTATTGCCCAGTTAGAAGATATTTGTTTAAAAACACCCAAAGTTATTGCCAACCTACCTAAAGAGTGTTAAAGTCAACAAAATCTGCCAAGTAGCTTAATACTTAATGAAAACCAATTAATACATGGAAAAGATCAGAATTCTTCTTTGTTGAGCCTCTCAAAGATAGAGAAGCATTAAAAATTGTATTAATTGAACTAGAGATCTTATTTTTCATCCCACCTCCTCTTTCTTCTATAAATACTTCTAAAAAAGATGAGATGTTGTTGGTTGTTGGACTTTGATGTAATACTTGCTGCTCGAAACTTTCTGCATGTAAATAGTTCTCAGAGGCTATTGAAGCTCTGTTTGTAATCAAAGAAGTTAGGCTGAGAAGAGAAGTTGTTGCTGTACTGAAACATTGGACTTGAAGTATGTAACTGGATTGACATCAATACACAAGCTGATTCATGGGATCCTGGCCTATACCATTGGTGATGTGCCTCTCATTGTACTTGTTTTCCTTCTTATGTTTTCCACAAAATTTTTCATTTTTCTCTGATAAAGAACAACAAATATAGAGCTAGGATTTACTCTTAAAAGTACCCTACTCTCAACGATAAGCTTTATCTTTATGTTTTCCTCCAATTGTGTATTTAAGAATTATTTAATACACTCCAAACAGTCAAGGAATGTTGGCAAGCCCCTGTCATCCTTTCTGAACTTTAAACATCTTTCTTGAATAATATTTGTTGAGCTCCAAGAATGTTCTTTCTTCCACCACATTCCACTCCATTTCTTTTGTCCATTGTTAATCTCAGGCTCAAATGATCAATAGACTTAGTTAAAATTTCTTTGAGAATGAATATCATGACTAACTTGCTATGTTTTTATGATTTTGTCATTGTAGTACTTTTTGAACTAAATCTAGCTACAAAATGCAGACATTCTGTAGCTAGTTGCCAATTCTGCAGCCATCTTCATGTCTACACATGTTCCAGGTGTCATTTCAGAGAAAAGCACATATGGTCATATTCCACATCATCTCCTTATCATTTGTTTCTCTCCACAAAGTTTGAACGGAATCTTGTAGGCGGTTATGCACGTGGGAACTTAAATTAGGAGGTAGACTCCTAACAGGATAAGGACAGTCCAGATGTCCTTAACCATATTACGAAGACCACCTTCAGAGTTCTAGTTCGATTCTAATTAGGAAAGAAAATTATTCCTATGTTATCTCAGATACGGTTATGTAATTTTGTTATAAATATGCTCGGGAAACCGAGGGACAAGGTTAGATTTTATGGTTGATTGCTAGATTTCAGAAGTCCGAAAACACTCTGTTTTGAAGTAATTTCTCTTTAATGAAAGAAGCATCATTTACTTGAAAGCATTGAATCAATCTTGAAGTAGATTTCGTGCTACTCTGGTGGTCGAGGGCCCCTGCCTCCTGGGCAGCCTTGTTTATACGGTTTAGATAAGTATTTTAGTCTCGTTTTCATTTCTAGCTTAGGCAAGTTTTTGAAGTTTATGTTCATATTTGTTTACATTAATTATCACAGCTAGACTTACTCTAATAAACTCTTCCAAAATATCATCACAATGAATAAGGCATAGCTATGGTATTGTAGGTTTTAGTTGCATTTCCTTTCGTTAATTATCACAGTTAGACTTACTCTAATAAACTCTTCCAAAATATCATCACGATGAATAAGGCATAGCTGTGGTATTGTAGGTTTTAGTTGCTTGTTTACACTAAGTGTCACAGCGGGTCTTAATCTTACAAACTCTTCCAAAACATCATTAACAACGAATAAGAAACAACTGTGCTGTCTTAGATTCTAGTTGTATTTGCTTTCAGTTTTATGTTTATGTTCAATTGCATTGAATAATACAACCATACTTGTTTTCACAAACTCTTCCAAAATATCATTCATATTGAACGAGATGGGCTGTAGAATTCCTTAGGTTAGTTGCATGTTAATTTAGTTATAGCACTCCGGAGGTAGAATGCATTTAGTTCAGCTCTGTCACTACATTTCAGTTTGATAATGGCATTTTAGGTTAACACTGTTCACTGTACTCCAAGTAGACTAGTAGCACTCTAGTTTAGTCTTAGCTCACTGTATTAACATTCCAGTTTAGTTGCTATCCATTGCATTTTAAATTGTATTAGTTGTTAAATTTAAATACCACGGTCTTCGTTATTTACAAAACTTCTTTTGTTCCAAACTCATATTAATACATAATCATCTGGACAGAAGCTAGTATTAGTTTAAGGCCTAGAGTATTTTGCAACCTTTTTACCAATTCAGAAACAAGCCTTTTCTCAAAAACTATTCTAAAAAGGAAATCTATAACTTTTGAGTGAGGCCTAGTGGTGTTAAATTGAGTTGCAGAACAGAATTAGAAGCTAGTTTAGAGTAGAAATCTTATTGTGCTACAAATGTTCTTTTCCAAATATATTCCAATAAACCTTTAATCATGGATGAGTTGTTGTAATATTGTAAGTTGATTGTTTGATTGTTTAATTAGGAGAACTTCATTTATACTTAACTTGTCCATTTCTCAAGCTCTTCCAACACATCTTTAATGAATGAATTGGATAAGTTTAAGTTCATGTTGTGATTTATTTTCTTGCACTGAAGTCATTATCAAACTTTGCATTTGTTGTTTGCCATCCATAGTTTAGGCTTTGTTCTGTTTTAACACAACCAATAGCTTCTTTTCACCAGCACTTAGTTCTTTCCTTTTTCAACATAAAACCATAAAACCAAAAACATCATAAAACACTAAACACAATGTAGTAAGAAACAAATACCTAGGCACATATAATGCACCACACTTCAGCAGTTTACTAGCACTGGTTGACAATTAATGAACTCAATTTAGGAACACTAGGTTGAGCACAAAAATTTTGGCGCCATTTCCGGGGAAGTGTAACTAGGTAGCCTTGTTTCTTAACTCCCAAAAACAATGATATGCGTAGAGAGAGAGACTCAAGGGGTAGATTCATAAGAAGTAGAAGCAGAAGTTTGATTCCTATAACACCACTTGTTTCATCAAGACCTAGAGCCAGCACACCTCCAACTCAGACCCACATTCAATCCTTTACTGATCCTAGACTTCCAGAAGACTTAAGATCAGATATTCCATTAGAAAGACCTTCCACTTCATCCACTGAACCTGTCTTAGAAGAAGATTCAAGGACCCGTGTTAGAGACACAAAGTTTTCCACTTCCACAGAAGAATCAACTATGGCAGAAGAAGGGGGAGGAGGAGTCTTTAATGGAGAACACACAGTATTTGGAGGGGGTAGAGGTAGAGGTAGAGAAGAAGGGGGTAGAGGTGTAGAAGGTGAAGGAGGTAGAGGAAGAGGTAGAAGAGAGATGGGAAGCTCTTTTGGGTTTCCTATAGTAGATGAAGAAACCAATACAACCATGAAAAACATTTCACCCTCTGTCCTTCCAAACTTCTATGGACTTAAAACTGAAGATCCTCAAACCTTCCTATTTGAATTTGAAGTCCTATGTAGAACTTATGACTACTTACGAGATGCTCAAAAACTTAAACTATTTCCTTCAACATTGAAAGGAGCAGCATTGAAGTGGTTTATGAGTTTGATCAACAGTTCTATTAGGACATGGGAAGACATGAAACAAGCATTTATAGAGAGGTATTTGGATTATTGTATGCCAATCAATCATAAGGAGGAAGTGTTTAAGATGTTACAAAAAGAAGATGAAAACCTGGAAGATTTGTTGGAGAGATTTCATTACAACATCAAAAGAGAAAAAATGGAGAACTTAGATCAAGACACTTTAAAATCTCTCTTGTTGAAGACAATTAGGGATGAATGGTTGGATATCCTTAACATGATGGGAAAAGGGGATATATCTCAGCTCACATTACCTAAAATATCTGAGTTATGTATTAACCTTTCAAGAGGGAAATCCAAAACTGTAAAAGGCCCAAGAGACCCTGCTCTTGCAAGGGCAAGTAAGTCTGCTTCTGGGATAGTAAGTAGGGCAGAAATAGGACATATGCTTGATGATTTCAAATCTGACATCTTAGGGAGTCTTAGTGAACAAATAGACACCCTTAAGTTACAAAACAAGCAGAAAGTTGAATCTGATGCTTTAGCAATCTTTTGTCCCAAATGTAGAAAGAAGCATGCCTTGAGAGAATGTCCTTTGGATGCAAAAGTTGTAGAGACCTGTGTAATTTGTTCAGAAAAACATGAAACCAAGAGATGTCCTTCACTTCTTGGTCTTAAAGCTGTCTTTCAAGAGGAAACTCCTACAAATTCCACAGAATCTCTCAATTTTGTCTCTAGAAGGCCTTGGCAAGGACCTAAAACACAAGGATTCCATGATCAAATGTATAACCAACCTCCACCAAATTGGAATTCTTGGCAGCAACCTTGGCCCCAATTTCAAAATCAATCTCAAGCTTGGGCACAAGGTTCACAAAATCCCTATGGAAGATACTCTCAGTACTATCAGTATCCACCATCCTATCCACCATATCCACATTTTCCTCCTCAACAAAATTTTGCAGCAAAATCCTGAAAATCCACAACATCAAAATCAACCACTCCCATTACCATTTCCTCAGAAATCAAATCAGTTGCCTGCTCAACCCATACCAAACCCCAACAATAAAAATCCTCAGAATACATACATGATAGAAGGCCAACAGTTTCCAACTTATTTAATTACTCCTCTAGACCTTAGTGATGTTCAACTTAGGTCCGAAAGAATACTTGAAAAGAGGAAACCTTCTGTGATCATACAAGAACAAGATAACTCTGAGGAAGATTCTCTACGGGAAAATAAAAGTCTTGAAGAAGACACATCTTTTCAGGACCCAAACATTGAAAAATCAAAACAAAAAGAATCAATAATTTCAACTCCTGTATTAGAGCAGCCATCAACATCCACTCCTACACCTCCCTTTCCAGAAAGATTACAAATTGATAGAGGTGTAGAAAAACAAATTATGGTGCCTAATTATGATTTCCTAGATGAGCTAAGAAATGTTTGCATTAAGATTCCATTATTACAAGCCATCAAGAAAATTCCAATTTTAGCAAAAACAATAAAGGAGTTGAGTATGAAGAAAACAAGAAAAAGAATAAGAGAGACAAAGAAAATTCAACTGGCAGGAAAAATAGCAGATATCATGATGGGTAATATTGCTATTCCAAAGTATCTAGACCCAGGAAATCCAGTTGTTAAAATTCACATCAATGGAATTGAGATCCAAAACACACTCATTGATTTAGGAGCAGCAATCAATATCATGAGTAGACAAATCATGGATAAACTCAAACTTCCTAATCTTCTCTTTACACCCACATTATTACAATTAGCAGACAGATCTGTGATCAAACCTGATGGGGTAATAGAAGACATTCCAGTGTCCCTAGATTCTTGGGAGTACCCTGTGGATTTCATGATCCTAACTCCTAATAATAATGCATCCAATTATATTAGGAAGACCTTAGTTAGCTATAGCTGATGCTTTCATTAGTTGTAGATCATGTGATATGTACATCTCTGATGGTAGTTCAACTAAGAAATTCACTTTGTATCCTCCAGAAAGGACAATTATAGATTTAGATGATACTCAATGGATAGAGGATGAAGAAGACTTACAACCTCTCTTCACAATTTCAGAAATTAGTGAAGATAGTCAAATTCTGAATACTTTAGAAAACTTTGAATCCTCTTTGGAATAAAAACATGAACCATTTCAAGAAGAATCCAACATTGATTTTTTATCATCAAGACAGATGTCTCTTCATTCTATGGATAAATTTGGCAGCTCTACAAGTGAGATATTTCCAGACAAAACTTTAAACATAAACAAGAACCTAGAAAAATCTCAACAAGAAGAGCTAGTCAAGATCTTACAGAGACATTCTTCTGCATATGCATGGGAGTACACTGATATGAAAGGGATAAGCCCTAAGACTTGCACTCATCACATCTACATAAAGGAAAATTGTAAACCAATTAGAAAACCTCAAAGACGGATGAATCCAAATCTTAGGGAAATTGTTAAAGAAGAATTGCAGAAATTGTTAAATGTCAACTTTATCTATCCCATTTCAGATAGTCAGTGGGTTTCTCCTTTGGTAATTGTGCTAAAGAAAAATGGTAAATGGAGGGTATGTATTGACTACTGGGAATTAAACAAAGCTACTCTTAAAGATCATTTTCCCTTACCTTTCATAGATCAGGTGTTAGATAAATTAGCTGAAAAAAAGTACTTTTTATTTCTAGATGGGTTTAGTGGTTATAACCAAATTCAAGTAGCACTTGAAGATCAAGACAAAACCACATTTACCTGTCCTTGGGGTACCTATTCTTACCGAGTATTGCCATTTGGACTATGCAATGCACCCGCAACATTTCAAAGGGCAGTACTAGGAATTTTTTCAGATCTAATACATGATTGTGTAGAGGTATATATGGATGATTTCACAGTTTATGGAAACACATTTGAAGAAGCCTTAGCAAACTTGGAATTTTTTTTAAAGAGATGTAAAGAAGAAAATATTTCACTTAGTCATGAAAAGTGTTTTATGATGTTTACTGAAGGAATTGTTTTAGGAAATCACATTTCAGGGGATGGGATTAGAGTTGATGAGTCAAAAGTTGAAGTCATCTCTAACTTATCTATTCCAAGTTGTCAAAAAGATGTTAGGAGTTTTCTTGGATTTACAGGGTATTATCGAATATTTATAGAAAACTTCACTAAGATAGCATCTCCACTCTTCAAATTACTTACCAAATACTGTGAATTCAATTAGAATTCTAATTGCCAGTTAGCCTTTGAGACCCTGAAAACAAAATCACACCTATTTTAAGGGAGTTAATCAGCAAGCACCTTTTCATACTTTAAGATATGTTTCATACGCCTAGGAGCAAGATAGACAAAAAGACTCGATTCCTTATGCCTATCACTATATCACGAAAATTCACTCCTACGTAGTTAAACTATATCAGAATCGAAAGAGTTTTTAGCTGTTGCTCATGCCATAAACAAATTCAGACACTATATAACAGGCTATGAAACTTTTGTTCACACAGATCATTCTGCAATTAGATACTTAGTGAACAAATCAATTACTAATGGCAGAGTCATAAGATGGTTATTGCTTTTACAAGAATTCAACATTACCATTCTAGATAGGCCTGGAAAACAAAACACAGTAGCTGATTTCCTATATAGACTCCAAAATATCAAAGATGACACTCCAGTTGAAGATCAATTTCCCGATGAATATCTTTTTGCAATTTCTACTCAAACTCCATGGTTTGCTGATATTGCTAATTATTTAGTTTCAGGGAAATTTCCTTCAATAATGAATGCAAGAGATAAAATAAAAATCATTTATGACAGTGCAAAATATTCATGGGTTGCTAATGAGTTGTACAAGACAGGTCCAGATTTGATCATTAGGAGATGTGTTCGGGAAGATGAGATGCCCGAGATTCTCAAAGCATGTCATGATGAACCTTGTGGCGGACACTTTGCTGATAAGAGGACAGCCTATAAGATCCTTCATTTAGGATATTATTGGTCATCCTTGTTTAAAGATGTTAAAGAGTATGTCAAAAGGTGTGACAGTTGCCAAAGGGTAGAGAAACCTTCTCCTTCAGGTGAGATGCCATTACAACCTCAGGTACATATTGAACCTTTTGAAAAATGGGCTTTGGATTTTGTAGGACCTATTAGTCCTCCATCAAGACAAAAGAGATATATATTAGTTTGCACCGATTATGTTACCAAATGGGTAGAGGCCAAGCCATTACTTTTTGCTAATGAAGCATCTGTAGTTACTTTTCTTTTTGAGGATATTTTTACTCGTTTTGGTGTCCCAAGGGAAATTGTTACAGATCAAGGAGCTCAATTTACATCAAGGCTAGTGGAAAAAATGATGGAGAGGTACAAAATCAGACACAGAAAATCTACTCCCTATCATCCACAAGCAAATGGTCAAGTGGAATCTACTAATAAGGTTATTGAAGGGATCCTAACAAAGACTATCCATTTACATAGAAGAGATTGGGTAGATAGGCTTCCTGAAGCCTTGTGGGCCTATAGAACTACATGGAGAAGCACAATAGGTCATACTCCTTATGAACTTGTTTATGGAAAGCAAGTTTTGTTTCCCATAGAGTTCCAAATTCAAACTTTCAAAATGGCAGTTCAGCTAGGACTTGATCTATCAGAGGCACAAAAGCACAGATTGGAGCAGATTAATGAATTGGATGAGATCAGACAAGATGCAGTTCAGAAAACAAGTATAGTCCAACAGAAAAGGACTAGATGGCATGACAAGTACATCAAGGAGAAGAAGTTCAAAGAAGGTGACTGGGCTCTCTTGTTTGATTCAAAGTTCAAGGATTTTCAAGGTAAATTTCAAACACATTGGCTTGGGTCATATGAAATTGTGAGAATTTTTGACAATGGAGCAATAAAAATTAGGACAATAGATGAAGAAGAGGTTACTTTTCTTGTGAATGGTCATAGATTGAAGCTGTATCACAAACCACTCTCAAGAGAAGAATTTGTCAAGAAGTTCCAGGAAAATAGTGATGTGAAGTTAATGAAGAAGAATCTTTCTTCTTCATCAACTTAATTGAATTTTCTGAAGTCAGATATATTGAAAAAAAAATAATAATAATAATAATAAATAAATAAATAAAATAAAAAATAAAAGTATAAACATGAAAACCAATCACTGATTGGCATGTTTATACAGAAAATATAGAGTGAAAATCAGAATTTTTCTGACACTCTAACTTTTCCATTTTGTTTTTTTTTTGCAAGCAACTGTTACAAAATCATAAGTGCAGATCCATTTCACTTATAGTCCATCTCATTTCATCCATTCATATTCCATTTCATCATTCATTCATACTCCATATCACTTCACTTCATTCCATACTTCATCCACCTCATTTCAATTCCAGATTTTTAAAGTTTGATGTTTTTCTGCAATTAAATAATACATATCATGAATTGTAACCCACTTCTCATACTTCACTCCATTTCATAAGTTGTGATCCATTCCACTCCATTATTCATTTCATTCATACTCCATCCTACCATATTTCATTATTCATTTCATACAACCTTTCATCATTCCAGCTTCAAACCATATTCAAAGTTCTCTACAGGTACATTCTGCAATCAATCAGAAATTCTGTAGCCAGACAGACATTCTGCAGCTAGAGTGCCTGAAAGCACTATCTAGTAATCATTTGATCTGCAACAAAATGATCCTGCATATCCAAGAACAAGCAAATTCAAGGGAGTTATGAAGACTCAAAAAGTAATGATTTTCAGGGGAGAACAAAGCATATGAAGATCACAAGAAAATCAAAGCAAAGGCAAAGGTATGAAATTATTATGGTGACATATCATGAAAATTTTTAGCATAGTTCAGTTATATATTATTCAAAAATTTGTTTTAATTAATTTTGTTGATCATGCCTAACAAACCTCCTGCAAAAAATTTGGATAAAACTCCTTCTATTCCGCCATTTCAAAACCCATATCCGATCATCATTTAAAAATCTAAACGGTTAAAGTGCTGAAGTGATTGGATTAGTCACATCACTGAGCATTTAATGATGATTTTTGAATTCGTTACAAAATATCTCCGCGGTCTTTCCTTCTGTGATATCTTTCAACTCATATACATCATCCTCACCTCATTATATTCATTCCGTAACCACTCCATATCACTCTTTCCCGTAGCCAAATTTTAACCATTTCGGTCTATGAGACAGAGGCATCTCTGTAACAACCATTGTCACCGTGAACAGAGGAAACATTTGTGGGGCAAAAACAACTTGTTAACGACCATTCTCACCGTGAGCAGAAGACTAGTGAATTGAAGATTGAAGAAGAAGTTATGGGCCTCATCGTGAGAACTGAACCAGTTGGCACTAAGTACTTGGAAGGCTATCCCCAAATCAGATAAATCTTACAACAAGCAGGATGGTTGCAATTCCTTGAAAAATTCAGTGGCTTCCACAAAGAGGTTACTCAAACTTTTGCAAGATCCTTTAATGGAGCCAAGGTTGAAGTTGGAGATATTAAATTCACTGTCACAGAGGCTTTTATTACAGAAGCAACAGGATTTCCTAGACAAGGAGAAAGGTGGTTTATGAATAGATAATTTCATAACAAAGCATGGAAGCAGATACTCAAGTCACCAGGTATGGATGTCACCGTTTTTAAAAAGGGTATCCCTAGATCTGCATTAAAGAACAAATGGAGGAACATGTTGCTTATCCTGCAAAATTTCATCACTTGTGAAGGTAGATATGGTACTTTCTATGTTTACCATATTCGATTGATAATGCATTTTCTAGAAGAAGAACTCAACTTGCCCTTTTTCTTTCTTCATAGTTTAAAGAAAATGGCTTCAAGTGTTCAAAAGAGAATTTAATTTCTGGAGACAACCTTATACCACCATGGTTTAGTCAAGATTTTAATTGAACATCATTTAGAAAAAATGGGAGATACTTGGGATGACTTCTTGGTGAGAAATCACTTTGAGGAACCAAAGGAACCTCCACCTGAAGATAAACCTACAAAAAGAAGTAGAAAATGGAAATCCTCCAAAACTGAAACTGGTAAAACAATACAAGAAAGCAGTGAAGAAATGATTTCTGAAAAATTAGTTTAGATTAAGAAGTAGCTTAAGAAAAATAGGATCATAAGAAAATTTTCCACAGAGAAAGGAGAAGGGCCATCTCAACCGAGGAGGAGCCATAGACCGAGGGGGATACTAAAGAAAAGAAAAGTTAAACAAACTGGAGTCATAAACATAGAAGACGAAGAAACACCTATTGAGCAGGATTTTGATGAAGAAGCTCCTGAAATAGACCCTGCACAGCAAGAAATTTACAACTATGTTGAGTCATTGGAGAGAAGAGCTTCAGAAAGTAGAGATAGAACCCCTAGTCCACCAGAGTCTGAAATAGATGTGCTAAGAAGAGATAAGTACGAGCTAGAAGTACTTAATAGGCATATTAGGACTGAAAATGATATTTTGAGGGAGCAAGTTAAACTAAAAACCAATATGAATTCAACCCTGTCTCTACAAATGGACAAAGTGGAAAAGGCCAATGAAAAATTGAAAAAGAGAAACAAAAAGTTAATCAGGGCACTTACCAATTTAAGGTTCAAGTTAGTCATCAGGAAGCCCAGAAGGCCTTTAACTACCAGGCAAAGTAGAAGAAGAGGGTTGGATATTCTTGTAGAGGTCTCAGAGTTCATGGAATAGTTGCATGAGGACATGCAAGAATCTAGCAGTGGGGGTATGTTGAGCTCCAAGAATGTTCCTTCTTCCACCACATTCCACTCCATTTCTTTTGTCCATTGTTAATCTCAGGCTCAAATGATCAATAGAATTAGTTAAAATTACTTTGAGAATGAATATCATGACTAACTTTCTATGTTTTTATGATTTTGTCATTGTAGTACTTTTTGAACTAAATCTAGCTACAGAATGTATACATTCTGTAGCTAGTTGCCAATTCTGCAGCCGCCTTCATGTCTACACAGGTTCCAGGTGTCATCTCAGAGAAAATCACATATGTTCGTATTCCACATCATCTCCTTATCATTTTTTTATCTCCACGAAGTTTGAACGGAATCCTGTAGGCAGTTATGCACGTGGGAACTCAAATTAGGAGGTAGACTCCTAACAGTATAAGGACAGTCCAGATGTCCTTAATCATATTACGAGACCATATTCAGAGTTCTAGTTCGATTCTAATTAGGAAAGACAATTATTCCTATGCTATCTCATATACGGTTATGTAATTTTGTTATAAATATGCTCGGGAAACCGAGGGACAAGGTTAGATTCTATGGTTGATTACTAGATTTCTGAAGTCCAAAAACACTCTGTTTTGAAGTAATTTCTCTTTAATGAAAGAAGCATCATTTCCTTGAAAGCGTTGAATCAATCTTGAAGTAGATTTTGTGCTACTCTAGTGGTAGAGGGCCCCTGCTACCTGAGCAGCCTTGTTTATATGGTTTAGATAAGTATTTTAGTCTCGTTTTCATTTCTAGCTTAAGTAGATTTCTGAAGTTTATGTTTCATACTTGTTTCATTAATCGTTACAGCTATACTTACTCTTATAAACTCTTCCAAAATATCATTACGATGAATAAGGCATAGCTGTGGTATTGTAGGTTTTAGTTGCATTTCCTTTCGTTAATTATCACAGTTAGACTTACTCTAATAAACTCTTCCAAAATATCATCACGATGAATAAGGCATAACTGTGGTATTGTAGGTTTTAGTTTTTTTACACTAAGTGTCACAACCAGTCTTACTCTTACAAACTCTTCCAAAACATCATTAACAACGAATAAGAAACATCTGTGGTGTCTTAGATTCTAGTTGTATTTTCTTTCAGTTTTATGTTTATGTTCAATTGCATTGAATAATACAGCCATACTTGTTTTCACAAACTCTTCCAAAATATCATTTATATTGAACGAGATGGGCTGTAGAATTCCTTAGGTTAGTTGCATGTTAATTTAGTTACAGCACTCCGGAGGTAGAATGCATTTAGTTTAGCTCTGCCACTACATTTCAATTTGATAATGGCATTTTAGTTTAACACTGTTCACTATACTCCAAGTAGACTAGTAGCACTCTAGTTTAGTCTTAGCTCACTGTATTAACATTCTAGTTTAGTTGCTATCCATTGCATTTTAAATTGTATTAGTTGTTAAATTTAAATACCACAGTCTTCGTTATTTACAAAACTTCTTTTGTTCCAAACTCATATTAATACATAATCATCTGGACAGAAGCTAGTATCAGTCTAAGGCCTGGAGTATTTTGCAACCTTTTTACCAATTCAAAAACAAGCCTTTTCTCAAAAACTATTCTAAAAAGGAAATATATAACTCTTGAGTGAGGCCTAGTGGTGTTAAATTGAGTTGCAGAACAGAATTAGAAGCTAGTTTAGAGCAGAAATCTTATTGTGCTACAAATGTTCTTTTCCAAATATATTCCAATAAACCTTTAATCATGGATAAGATGTTGTAACATTGTAAGTTGATTGTTTGATTGTTTAATTAGGAGAACTTCATTTATACTTAACTTGTCCATTTATCAAGATCTTCCAACACATATTTAACGAATGAATTGGATAAGTTTAAGTTCATGTTGTGATTTATTTTCTTGCACTTAAGTCATTATCAAACTTTGCATTTGTTGTTTTCCATCCATAGCTTAGGCTTTGTTCTATTTTAACACAAGCAATAGCTTCTTTTCACCAGCACTTAGTTCTTTCCTTTTCAACATAAAACCATAAAACCAAAAACATCATAAAACACTAAACACAATGTAGTGAGAAACAAATACCTAGGCACATATATTGCACCACACTTCAGCAGTTTACCAACCCTGGTTAAAATTAATGAACTCAATTTAGGAACACTAGGTTGAGCACAAACAATATTTTCATTACATGCTAAGTAGAGTTAAACTAATAAATTTTATGGTTTGACATGTCTTCTAGTTCTTTCTCCAAAGGTTTTTTGAAAGTTTTCCTAAGAGTATGTTGAAAGCAGACCATGATTGTAATACATCTGACCTAATCTTAAGCTGCACTTTGTTTTCTTATCTGTTTTCATGCCTTATAAAAGTATTCATGTGGAATACTAGATTGTTTGTCTGATAAGTTATCTTTAATACAAGCTTGTCCAAAGAAGTCTATGGTTAGCCCTGTCCTTTGGCTGGTTTCAAACAGTTACTTAAAAAGGATTTTTTTTTGTTTGGAAAGTTGATAAATCCTTGTTGAAATTATTGGCTTTTTCCACTTTCACAACACTTTTAATGTTCCATTCCATAATTTAATCTAAAATATCCTTTGTTATAGATGATTTGCCCCATGGACCACTCTTGAAAACTGTTGTACAATTAAAACCTTTTTTGACTCCATAACCTAATGGATTAAGTGTTGTTTCATACATATCCTATCAGCTGAACCTTGTTTTGATTATTCACACCTTCACCTCTCTGAAACCCTTTCATTTTCAAGACTTTCCACTCAATTAAAGATCATACCCGACCAACCAAACAAACAAAACCCTTGTTCTTAATAACTAGCCTAATATCACATTTTCAAGCCATAAAGATAAATCAATCTTTGCTCTTATAGAGAGATCCCTCTTTGGATTCAGGAGGGTTAGATCTAAAATCCCAAAGTGGTTCATATGTAGGCTCTGCAGCTTTTGTATTTGCCAATCTTGCAAACTACAAGGGTCCTAACAACCCACAACACAAAAAGAAGTTAGAAGTTTATTGGGTAATGCCGACTACTATAGGATATTTATTGAAAATTTTAGTAAAATAGCTTTTCCATTATTCAAGTCACTTGCGAAAGATGTGGAATTCCAATGGACAAATAATTTTCAAAATGCATTTGAAAAATTAAAAGAAAAAATCTCAATTGCACCCATTCTTCGGGGACCTAATTGGTCTTTGCCATTTCATATTTCAGCTGATGCATCTAACACTACTATCGGAGCATCATTTGGATAGAAAGAGAATCATTTTAATTATGCCATATATTTCATAAGAAAAAACTTAACACCAGAATAATTGAACTACACTTTTACAGAAAAAGAAATGTTATATGTAGTACATGCAGTTAATAAATTTAGACATTACATAAAAAGTTATCAAGTTTTCATCCACACAGATCATTCAGCCATAAAATATTCAATGAAAAAATCAATCACAAATGGAAGAATAACTAGATGGCTATTATTAATGCAAGAATTTAAAATTACTGTGCAAGATCGACCATGTAAGGAAAATCAAGTTGTAGACTTTCTATCAAGACTTCAATCACCTGGTGATCTAAATCCAGTATAAGATAATTTTCCAGATGAACATCTATTTTCTATAAATGCAAAAAATCCATGGTTTGCAGATATAACCAACTATTTATCATCTAGCATCCTACCATCTCATTACACAAATAAACAGAAAAGAAGAATAATCAGAGAAAGTGCTAGATATAGTTCGGTCAATGGAGATCTCTTTTATACTGGTGTTGATCTAATAATTATAAAATGTGTTAGAGAAGATGAGATTATTGATATTTTGAAAGCATGTCATGACGAGCCATGTGGTGGTCATTTTGCAGACAAGTAGACACCATACAAGGTGTTGAAACTTGGCTACTACTGGCCGGCCATCTTCAAAGACTCATATGTGAAGAGATGTGACAACTGCCAAAGAATTGGAAGACCAGTGGCATCAGACAAAATTCCATTAAAGCCACAAGTACTAATTGAAACATTTGATCAGTGGGCTCTAGATTTTGTGGGGCCAATCAACCCTCCATCAAATGGAAATAAGTACATCCTGGTATGTACATATTATGTATCAACCCTCCATCAAATGGAAATAAGTACATCCTGGTATGTACATATTATGTAACTAAGAGGGTGGAGACAAAGGCTGTAGCACGGGAAACAGAAGATATGGTTGTGTCTTTTCTGTTTGAAGAGATATTTGTAAGGTATGGAGTTCTGAGACAGATATTAAATGACCAAGGCACACAGTTCACATCGAATCTTGTTCAAGATCTTATGGAGAAATACAAAATCAAACACAGAAAATCAGCTCTGTATCATCCTCAAGCAAATGGACAAGTGAAATCAACAAACAAAGTCCTAGAGAGCATCATGACAAAGACTGTACAAATGAACAAAAAGGACTGGTCAGAGAAATTGAGAGATGCACTATGGGAATATAAGATAACATGGAAAAAAATGATTGGGTTTAGTCCATATCAGTTGGTGTATGGAAAATAATTCCTATTACCCATAGAATTTCAAATACATACATTCAATCTAGCAGCAGAATTGGGGATGGAATTATCTGAGGCACAAAAAAAAAAGAATCATGGAATTAAATCAACTGGATGAGATATGACATCAAGCAGTACATCACAGATTTCTTGTGCAATAACAAAGAAATAAATGGCATGATTGATTCATAAAGAATAAAGTGTTTCAAAAGGGAGATTGGGCACTATTTTTCGACTCCAAGTTTAAATATTTCAAAGCAAAGTTTACGACTCATTGGCTTGGGCCGTATGATATTGAAGAAATATTTGACAATGGAGCTGTAAAGATAAAAACAAATGACAAAACATATATTTCATTTTTCGTTAATGGACATAGGCTTAAAGTTTACAATAAGCCTATAAATAAAGAGGATTTTATGAGAAAAATTTCGACAAATACTGATCTGGAACTAATGGGGAAACATAGAAATATGCCTTCCATAATTTTAGAAGAAGAAGAAGAATAAAAAAAATTAAAAATAATAATAATAATAATAGTAATAAAAGAGTTTGGTTGTGAAAATATAGGAAACTGGCACAATACAAACTCGAATTCATATTGGAAAACCAACTTGTTTGGCTAATATTAATTCTCTTTTTGTTTTGATTTTACTTCAGTATGATTTTTGCAAATTCACCCTCCGAGACATGTCAGACGAGGACAAGTCTTAACGTCAACAAGGGGGAAGCGTGTAATAAAACTATGTAAATAGTTTAAGAAACTGAATTGAAGAAGGGATATGAATTAATAAGTACAAAGGGACTTGATACATCATTCAAAATATACAAAAGAGACCTGAATTATTATTAAGAAAATTATCTAGAAGGGATATGTATCATTATGACAGAAGAAATTTTCAAACATTGTTGAAAATTACGCCAGAAAGGACCTGAAAAAAAAAATGTCAGAAGGGACCTGAGCTATATCAATATTGAAGATTATGACAGAAGAAGGGACCTACAATGTCAAAATTAAACCTGCAAAAGGGACCTGAACAACGTCATTCTGAATCAATAATCAGATGCAAAGCAAAAATAAGTCTCTACATAAGTTTGGAAGAGCCATCATTATAAAAAAACACAATGTCGACCATCATGAACATCAAACGGTTTGAGGGAATACAAGTAAAGTAAGTAAATTTTTTCTCTTAAAATTTCATTTCTTTTGAAAATAGTATAGAATTGTTAAAGATAATTTAGTACTAGTTATGCATATTCTACCTACATTTCATCACCTATATTCTTATCCCTATTTTTATCCATATCCACACCACTATCCTAATCATTTAATAAACATTCCATAATCTATATATTATTACATATTTCCTATCCATACCATAGTAACCCTACTCTTCCTAAACAAAAAGATCATAAACAAAAGGCTTGGCATCAAACCTTTGTTGAACCTACAAGAAACAAGAAAAAGGTTAGTTTCGTTATAAATATTTGATTTTAAAATATGACCATTCCATTGGTAATTTTAAAAAAATCAAATAAAAGACAAAACCTAAAGTTTAAATCATATGATAGCGCACTATTCAAAAAAAAAAAAGAAGATGAAAACTATAGTGTTGAAAGTGCAATCATAAATATGATTACAAGCTAAGGTAATGGAGTGGAAATGTAATCATAATGCAAACAAGGAAATGAATATGCAATAACCTAACCTAAGTGTGATGCTATGAAATGAAAAAACAATTAATGAAAATGATGCATATGATATGGATGGACGGGAGTATGGAGAAGAAGTTATGCGTGTACAAATGGTTGAACAAAAATATGATGATGCATAATTGATGAGGCATGATGTGTTTCTATGGAGAGAGGAATGCATACATAGTGATAAACACTGGCCATGAGAAAAAAAAACATAAAGAGGACTGGGTAATAAGTGAAGCCGAGGACGTGATGTACACCATGGAGCCAACATACCAAATAAGTCAGGAAAGGTAAGCCACAAAGGCACCAGTCAAGTGGTCGACGAACGATCAAACAAATTCAAAATGCAATATTACAAACGTTGTGTAAATTGTTAAGAGAATAACCTCCGACATTCTAAGACCTAAAACTACTGAAACACTGTGTGTTTTTCTCCATCATTTCCCTTTGCAGGATCAGTGAGAGAAGGAATGTCGTGTAATGAAATCACGCATCCAAGAAAGTCTGTGAAAAATGAATTAACAAAAGAAGACAAGGGAGAGCTGTGAGGAAAACAGAGGAAATTAAATGCAAAAAAGAGAGTAGAAGATATAGCAGTGAAAAGGACAGAGGGATAAGGAGAGTTGACTGAGATTTCGAGCCAACATATCCGATAGATGTGTCAATCAAGCACACTATCAAGAGGCAAAGATCCCGTAAGGAACGAGGTAAGAGCAAACCCAAATTTTCTTGTTTAAAACAACGATTATTCGTATGAGTAAATCTTGGGATTGTTGAGTAAAATGTGAGTTATAAATGGAGTCCTTCTGCCACAGTTTTTAACTTGTCATTGCCTCTCAATATGTCATTTCCAGCACTCACAAATGCTCTACCACCAGTCAACACGAAATCCTTCATTGATTGAATGAGTAAATGTTTGAGATATTAAGTGAGATTTTGATAAGTTGGCGCTGCTTGAAATACAAGAACTCTAGTCAAACTAAAAGAAAAATTACGAAGATCACTGTAGAATAGGTAAAATTGGAAAATGTCTTCATGTATTCTTGCATATACAGTCTTTATTTCAGTTTGAATGCAAACAGAGAATGGAGTGTTTGATTTGAAATACACAGTGGATTCGTTTTAAATAGGTTATGTAGTAAATTCATTCCATTTTCATACTCAGTGAGAGAATTCGAACCAATATTTATGGTGAATTTTTGGTTTAAAAAGTAGAGTCAACATGTTTTTGCATAACAAAGAGTAGATTTTGGTGAATTTCAAAGATACATTGAACTCATTTTATGAGATTTTTGATGAAACAATGAGCCATTTTTCCAAATTTTCTTGCATAACAATGAGCTTATATTAAATATATAATGCTTTGTGTTAGAAGAGAAAGGATTTATATGAAATTAAAGGATTAGAAGGCACTGTTGTATAATTTTTATTTTTTATTTTTTATTTTACACAGTCAAACATGTTGGGGTCCTGTGATTTGGCAGATTGGTATACCAAATGACAAGGCAACATCAAAACCAATATTTAGAGCTCTAGGACCTAGCCTTCCTAGTCTCAGAGAGGGATCTCTCAATTGTTTGCAAATATATGACTTTTTTTCTTGTAAAGGGTTGATTGTAGGCTAGTTATGAAGTGCAAATTTGTTTGATTGTTTCGTTGGACATGATGATCTAGGTAGTATAGATAGAATGAGGAGATCTCTAAGTCATTGGGTAATGGATTCAAATAGAAGTCATGACAGGTCAATCAATAGATTAGAGGTATCAAAGGGAAAATCTAACTTGGCCAATGGATCTTTGAGGTCTTGTAGGTGGAATGAAATGGACATCAAGGATTTTTAGAATGAAAAGTAGAACTAAGGGAAATTAAGAATCCTTAGTTATATGTACTTCTCAACAAAGGGACTTGAAACATTATCTGAACATGAAGAGGCATTCAATCGACAGGGCTAACCATAAATTATACAAACCACACTTCAGCAAATAACAATTCCAAGACAAACTTTTCAAATGAAATCTAGGAGTTGAGGAACACTCTATTTCATCCAAAGATTTCACCTTCAAGGAATTTAGAAAACATAAAAGATTCACAAATAATTGTATCATTGAAGAAGGAATGCCTAAACATCTTTGATTACAATTATAAAGACCTTCAAAACAATTATCTCAGCAAGAACAAAGGGTATGATCAAAACAGACCTCTTTGGAAAACTGTAAACAATGGTACTTTAAAGGGAGACTTCAGAAATAGTTTTCAAGTGGTAGAAAGTAAGTAGGGAAAACCATAAATCATTCTTGAGACCAACTATTTGAAATATTTCTGAAATAAACAAGCATAAGGGTTTAAGAGAGAAATTAAGAAATCTCTAGAATACCTCAGCAGAAGAAAACATTAAGACAGTGAAGAGTAAACAGAACTCAGGTGATTGTAGAAGACATTTCTTAGCCTAAAATTTTTACTCTAATGCAATGGAGAATGGTGAAACATAATGGGAAAAGAAATAACAATAACAGATTTAGAGTACTTCACCAACATCCAAGCTCAGGGATCCAATGACAGAGCCTTCCTCATCAACAAACAGGTCAAGACATCTACAAGTTCCAAACCATCAATTTCCTTCAACTTCCAAGAGACTATGTATTACTTCAAAGAGTCATCAAATGCCAAAAATAAAATGAGTTTCAATGTAGTATTTATACTGAAAATGAGGAGGTGGAATTGAATTAGCGTTCAGGTGTTATTAATTACAGAGTAAATGCATTCCTAGCCTTGAAAACCATGCAAGGCACAAGGTAGGAATAGGTGCAACTACTTCTCTGTTTCAATAACTCTATCTTAAATTCTAAGAGAAAGATAGGAGAGAAGATTGAATTTTAAGGTTTATCCTTATCTTTACAATAAATGTCCTGACAGTTTTAAATATATTCTTTAGTGTAATAACTATTTGTTTAGTATTTGTAGGCAGAAAGTAGGCTACAGGTGGCAGTTGGATATTTTTGGATGAATAACTGCCTTTGTTTGATTTATTCGAGGCTTCCTTTGGCCTAAGTTTCCTTGATTTAACCTTAAAAATTGGTAATAGGCCTTTAACTCTGAGTTGCCTTTAATTAATCCATTTTACTGCCTTTTTCTGTTTCTGATTGAAAAACTGCTTTATTCCTTAAATGAATCTTCATTTCTTAGTTGATCTTCTTTACCTTTTGTTTACAGGGTTCCTTTGTGCGTTGGAGGGTTTCTGTGATCGAATTGATGACCATGAATTATCAATTAAATTCTTTGGAATCAAAACCCTATCCCCTTTTTCCTTATCTTGCCTCGAGGATCGTCATCCTAGGCAGAAAACCACTTATATTTGGTTGTGGGCAAGGCCTTTTAGGTCGGCCCACCATTAAAACCTGCAACATAAAACAAAAACATTAATAAATCCTGTGTTTTTGGGTTAAAATTCTATTTCAGAGGCTTGGGAGAGGTTTGGAGTGGTTACATAGGGGGAAATATGCATAGAGGAAGGGTTTCACAGGTGAAACCAGGAAAAGTAGTGGAATTTTAAATTTGGGTGTGAAATGGTTGAAGAGTGATTTTGTAGGAAACCGGCGGGTTTTCGTGTTGAAGTTGGGTGGTTAGTGGTTTTTTCCCAAACGGACGCGATTCCATTTAGCGGTTTCTAGGCGTCCTGGGAAAAACCGCTAATTTCGCATGGAAATGGGTTTTTAAACCCTGACATAAAAATCCACGCGATATGTGCTGTAAACCGTTAGATCTGGGGAGCCAGATCAACAGTGGAGGAGGAGCGCGATGGGGGAAGATGATCGATAGTGGGGAATGGTGGAGGATAGGTGGCATGCATGGATTGGATGGATGGTGGAGTAAAAGGCAGTGGGCCAGCAGGGTGATGTCAACTGCTTTGTCGGGTAGCGAAATGTTATTGGCAGGGTCGAAAAGATGAGGAAGCACGATGACCATTAGATCTGGGAGATCTATGGTGGAGATTTTTCCCAAGGAAAATTTGGATGAGGGAATGATTGAGAAAACTGATGATGTGCGGGCACGAGATCACTGTTAGATCCGACAAATCAACAGTGTGGATTGCTTTAGGGAAAAAGCAATGGCGCGGGACAAAATATGGACAAAGGAGGTTAAAGATAAAGTGTCGGGGGTATGGTCCTGTGAGGATTAAAATGAGACCGGAGCTTAAGATGAAAAGGGCCTTAGGCTTTAGCAAACGGTTTAGGGCCCCTGGGTTATATGGAGGAAAGGAGCAGAGGGCTTAAGCCCAAATGGCTTAAGGCCTGATTTTTAAAAGGGCGGATAATAGGCTAAAAGAGAGTTTTTTTAAGCCTTTTTTGAGGTTCTGGTAGGGCGAAAAGGGTGTTTTAAACCAAATAAAAAGGGTTTTTATGGTTTTAAAAGGATTTTTTGGGAGAATGGAGGATATAAGAAGGGAAAATGAGCCTTTTTTTTAGAGGGAAAAAGGACTGATAAAAATAGGGGTAAAACATGGAAAAATGGGAAATGAAATGGAGGTGAAAATGGTGGAGATAGCCTGAAATAAGCCTCCTTTGAATTAGCAGGATAACCTTTTAGGAGACATATATGAAGATTTCAGTGAACTGATGGACTTAGGATAATGAAGGTAGTGAGATTTCTAGAACTCAAAATATTTCTTCAAATATTGTTTCTATAAGAATAGGATTGTCAATTTAGTCATCTTTGGATAGGATCAAAATTAGTGATGACTAACAGTGGCTCCACTTGGGGAGAGTAGCTATATTTTGAAGGTGTCCAGGACCTCAGTTTATGAAATCTCTGAGTTTCAGTAGATCAGTGCCTTATTCATTGGGAAAATTTCTTCTTTTTACTTGCTGATATTTCTCTGAAAAAGACAACCTTTTAACAATCTGCAATGTATATTCCTTTCACACAGTCTTTCTACCTACCCAATCCTATTTTTCCTAACATTTGTTTTTCTTCCTCTTTGAGTGCACTTGAACTAGCAGCCTCTTTTACTTTTTATTTTTGAAAACAGAAATAAAATTTTTACTCTTATCCTTATTTCTTCCAAGAGCTCAGATTAAACAGTTGAACAATTTTATTTTCTACCTAAACTACTTGGCTGCCAAGATTAAACTATTTGACAGTCTTAATTCTCTAGCTATTTGACATGAAAATTTAAAACATGGTTTAAACCAGGATTAGACAGTCTGATCAACCATGGTTGTGGCATTTGGAACAAGCTGCACACAAAAATTATTTGCATAAAGTAAATTCAGAAAGATAAGGTTGTGATTGTCATTAGTAATGTATCCTTATCTATCTCTTTGGTTCTGTTTTGAGCATGTGGAACTAGCATCTTCATATTCTCCTAATCTATCCTTTTTGATAAGCTAAGTCTGATATAATCTTGACAATCATTGCTTCTACTAACTTATCAACATAAATTTAAAGCATGCTCATCCATGATTAGGCTGGATGACTTAACAAGATATCATTTTGAATCAGCAGTGGCATTTAGACTTGCACACTTTCAGAAAAAATCTCTTTTTAGGTATGGAGCTATACCTCTTTTGAATCTGCCCTCTTTTTCCTTTTTCTTTTCTTCTATTGTTTTTTTATTTTAATTTTTTCAAAACAATCTAAGAATAAAAATATGCTCAAAGGCTAAGCTTATTTACATTCCTATCTATCCTAATCTAATCTATTGATGATGTTCAATTAGCTATTGAATTCTCTTTTCCAATACATCCAATCAAGTAGATGATTCCATGAGGGATTTTGTTTCAGCTATTTGAGTGTGGTGAAAAAATCAAAAGGCCACTTCCACTTTACTTGTGTTTGAACAGTAGTTCCTAAAATGTTCTTCAAGATTTGCATCAAACTGATCCCATCATCTTTGAATCCTTCTTCAACTGTCTTTATCAAATTAGCAAAAGGATCTTGAAAAAATACCAGGTTTAAAATATTTGGGAAATAAGTTTTATCAAGGATTGCTTATTCCTCCAATTGGCTGAGCTTAGAACCCCTTTGGGAAAGAAAATATTCCTCTTCCTCATGATCATTTGAACTGGTAGACTCATCATAGATTGCAATGTGGTACTCTAGCACACTTGATATGTTCTGATTGAGTGTGCTAAATTCTGTGAGTAGGTCGTATGTTGATGAGTGGGAGCGCTCCTTGGCAACAAATCTTCTTGAGAAAAAGGTGCAGAAATTCTTAGGAGACTGTAATCTTCCAAGCTTTCATATGAATTTTGAAATTGAGTGGGACTTGGTGGCTGAAAATCTGAAACTGAAGAGGATTTTATGTCCCAAATGATTTCTTCTTCTTTTGTAGGAAAAGGCTCCTCACTAACAACCTGCTCAAGAAGTTCTTTTTCTTTGCCAACCTCAACATCAGAACTGAAAGACTGTTGATTTCCAATTATATGAAAGCTATTTCTGATGGATTGGATTGGTTGATTGATGCTTTCAAGTTGATGATAGTGAAATTCATGACACCAATCAACCGCTGGTTGTCCTGCATTATTAGTTTCTATTTGGAGCTCATCATCATCATCAGACTGAAAAAAAATTGGCAAATCATCAGTATAAACAATCTCACCAATCAAGCATATTGGGTTATCAGTTTGTTTTTCTTTAAGCTGATATACAAGTTTAGTTTTTGGTTCAATACAACAAGGTTCAGTAGGTATATGAGAAGAAGTGTTTTGTTCAAATGAAGTTTTAAGGGTTGGCTGTTTATTTAATATTTGATCAATTTCTTCTTCTGTTAAAAGAGAAGGAATTTTATTTTTGCTATGGACAGAAGTACAAGAATCCTCTTTCTCTTGTGTTGACTGATTTTGAGGTTGGATGTCTTCTTGAGCCTCACTTAGGGGATCTTTACTTGTGCTTGCAGGAAAATTTTGAGGATTCTCTTCTATTTCCTGATCTTTTCCATTCTCAAACAACTCTTCTTGCTCTTTGGGATGGCCAGTTTGAGGTTCATGAATTGTTTCTGTTACATTGTCAGGATGCCACTCTCATTTTAAAATATGAAATGAGTTATAACAAAGAGGGAGACTCCCTATATGTGTTGATTTTTCTTCTATTTCAGGTTCTGTGTTTCCTAGGAGGCTTATTGTTTCCTCAAAGCACTGCTCAATTTTTGCATTTTCATTTTGGTTGTAAAGTTCTCTTAATAGCGCAATAAAAGATAAAGGTAGGCTATCAGGACTTTCTTGACAACCTTATTCATTGTTTTCTCTGTAATCTTGCTCATCATACATATATTGTTTATTGATTTCATTGTGTAGTGGTTGAGTTTGTTTTTGATCAGGAGAAGGCATAGGTTGCTCTGGATCATCAACATCTATATCAGCCTCATGCCTTTCCAGTTTCTTATCAAGTATGTACACTATTTTTCCAATTAGGTCCAATAATGTGTTTATTTTAGCTTCTTTGTCTATACCTAATTCCATGCTTGTTAATTATAAAGAGGTCACTGCATCTTTTCAACTAGTTTAGAGTCTTATTCCAGTGGAATCATTGGGTCTTTTGGGATTGTGGAGCCTCCAGGTGAAAGATTTTGAACTTTTTTGTCCACCGTTAGCATGATTGGGATTTCTTAATGCATTCCTGAGGGATTTTACAAGGACTGGTAAAGTAATAGGCCTACTGGAGGCTAGTGGAGTCGCCAAGTGGAAATTTTTAGCTCTTCTGGAGGAAAAATGTTTTATGGTCCACCACCAGTTTATTATAAAAACCAATCTGAAATGTTTTTGGGGTTTTCTAAGTTTCTATGGTTATTTAAGGACTTAGTGAGTCTACAAGATTTTTCTAGGCTATTATGTACTCAGAGGTCCCACCGTGATCGCTAGTATGCTGGGGTCCTGTGATTTGGTAGATTGGTATACCAAATGACAAGGCAACATCAAAACCAATCTTTAGAGCTCTAGGACCTAGCCTTCCTAGTATCAGAGAGGGATCTCTCAATTTTTTGCAAAGATAAGACTTTTTTTCTTATAAAGGGTTGATTTTAGGATAGTTATGAAGTGAAAATTTGTTTGATTGTTTGGTTGGACATGATGATCTAGGCAACATAGATAGAATGAGGAGATCTCTAAGTCATTGGGCAATGGAGTCAAATAGAATTCATGATAGGTCAATAAATAGATCAAAAGTATCAAAGGGAAAATATAACTTGGCCAGTGGATCTTCGAGGTCTTGCAGGTGGAATGAAATGGACATCAAGGATTTTTAGAATGAAAAGTAGAACTAAGGGAAATTAAGAATCCTTAGTTATATGTACTTCTCAACAAAGGGAATTGAAACATTACCTGAACATGAAGAGGCATTCAATAGACAGGGCTAACCATAAATTATACAAGCCACACTTCAGCAAATAACAATTTCAAGACAAAATTTTCAAATGAAATCTAGGAGTCGAGGAATGCTCTATTTCATCCAAAGATTTCACCTTCAAGGAATTTTGAAAACATAAAAGATTCACAAATAACTATATCATTGAAGAGGGAACACCTAAACATCTTTGATTACAATTATAAAGACCTTCAAAACAATTATCTCAGCAAGAAAAAAGGGTATGATCAAAACAGGCCTCTTTGGCAGACTGTAGAAAATGGTACTTTAAAGGGTGACTTCAGAAATAGTTTTCAAGTGGCAGCAAGTAAGCAAGGAAAACCATAAATCATTCTTGAGACCAACTGTTTGAACTATTTCTGAAATAAACAAGCACAAGGGTTCAAGAGAGCAATTAAGAATTCTCTATATTACCTCAGCAGAAGAAAACATTAAGACAGTGAAGAGTAAACAGAACTAAGGTGCTTTCAGAAGAAATTTCTTAGCCTAAACTTTTTACTCTACTGCAACAGAGAATGGTGAAACATAATGGAACATGAAATAACAATAACAGATTTAGATTACTTCACCAACAACCAAGCTCAGGGATCCAATGACAGAGCCTTCCTCATCAAAAAACAGGTCAAGACATCTATAAGTTCAAAAACATCAATTTCCTTCAATTTCCAAGAGACTATGTATTACTTCAAAGAGTCATCAAATGCCAAGAATACAATGAGCTCCAATGCAGTATTTATGCTGAAAATGAGGAGGTGGAACTAATCTAGGGTTCATGTGTTATTAATTACAGATTAAATGCATTCCTAGCCTTGAAAACCATGCAAGGCACAAGGTAGAAATAGGTGCAACTACTTCTGTGTTTCAATAACGCTATCTTACTTCTGAGAGAAAGATAGGAGAGAAGATTGAATTTTAAGGTTTATCGTTATCTTTACAATAACTATCCTAACAGTTTTAAATATATTATTTAGTGTAATAATTGTTTGTTTAGTCTTTGTAGGCAGAAAGTAGGCTACAGGTGGAAGTTGGATATTTTTGGATGAATAATTGCCTCTGTTTGATTTATTCGAGGCTGCCTTTGGCCTAAGTTTCCTTGATTTAACCTTAAAAATTGGTAATAGGCCTTTAACTCTGAGTTGCCTTTAATTAATCCACTTTACTGCCTTTTCTATTTTTGATTGAACAACTGCTTTATTCCTTAATTATTCATTTCTTCGCTAATCTTCTTTGCCTTTTGTTTACAGGGTTCCTTTGCACGTTGGAGGGTTTATGTGATCGAATTGATGACCATGAATTATCAATTAAATCCTTTGGAATCAAAACCCTATCCACTTTTTCCTTATCTTTCCTCGAGGATTGTCATCCTGGGTAGAAAACCACTTATATTTGGCTGTGGGCAAGGCCTTTTAGGTTGAGCCACCATTAAAACCTACAACATCAAACAAAAACATTAATAAATCCTGCATTTTTGGGTTAAACTGCTATTTCAGAGGCTTGGGAGAGGTTTGGAGTGGTTTCAGAGGGGGAAAGATGTGCAGAGGAAGGGTTCCAAAAGCGGAACCAGGAAAAGTAGTGGAATTTTGAATTCGGGCATGAAATGGTGGAAGAGTGGTTTTGCAAGGAACTAGCAGTTTTTCGTGTTGAAGTTGGGTGGTTAGTGGTTTTTTCCAAAACGGACGTGATTCCATTCAGTTTTTGCCACGCATCCTGGGAAAAACCACTCATTTCACGTGGAAATGGGTCACTAAACCCTGACATAAAAATCCATGCGATATGCACTGTGAACCATTGGATCTGGGGAGCCAGATCAACTGTGGAGGAGGAGTGTGATGGGGGAATATGATCGGCAGTGGGGAATGGTGGAGGACAGGTGGCATGCAGGGTTCGGATGGATGGTGGAGTAATAGGGAGTGGGCTAGTAGGGTGATGTCAACTTCTTTTTCAGTTAGCAGAATGTTATTGGTGGGGTCGAAAAGATGAGGAAGCACGATGACCGTTAGATCTGGGAGATCTACCTTCAAGATTTTTCCTGAGGAAAAAGTGGATGAGGGAATGATTGGGAAAACTGATGATGTGTGGGCGCGAGATCACTGTTAGATCCGACAGATCAACAATGTGGATTTATTTAGGGAAAAATCAATGGCGCCAGAAAAAATATGGACGAAGGGGGTTAAAGATAAAGCGCCGGGGGTATGCTCCTGTGAGGAGTAAAATGGGACCGGGGCTTAAGATGAAAAGGGCCTTAGGGTTTAGTGGATGGTTTAGGGCCCCTGGGTTATATGGAGGAAAGGAGCAGAGGGCTTAAGCCCAAAGGGCTTAAGGCCTGATTTTTAAAAGGGTGGACAATAGGCTAAAAGAGAGTTTTTTGAAGCCTTTTTGAGGTTCCGGTAAGGTGAAAAGGGTGTTTTAAACCAAATAAAAAGGGTTTTATGGTTTTAAAAGGATTTTTTGGGAGAATGGAGGATATAAGAAGGGAAAATGAGCCTTTTTCTTTTTAGAGGGAGAAGGGACTGATAAAAATAGGGGTAAAACATGGAAAAATGGGGAAATTAAATGGAGGTGAAAATGGTGGAAATAGCCTGAAATAAGCCTCCTTTGAATCAGCAGGATAACCTTTTAGGAGACATAGATGAAGATTTTAGTGAACTAATGGACTTAGGATAATGAAGGCAGTGAGATTTCTAGAACTCACAATGTTTCTTCAAATATTGTTTCTAGAAATCTAGGATTGTCAACTTAGACATCTTTGGATAGGATCAAAATTATTGATGACTAACAAAACAAAAGATGGAAAAATCTACAATTAGAGGCAAAGGATTTTTATTTTTAAAGAGATAGAGGATCAAATAAGAAGAGTAGAATAATAAAAACATGATTTTTTTAATGTTTTTATAAAGTTCTCTACATCAAATATTTTTTTCTGTAGAAGCGGTAAGCTCACTTCTTTCAAGAAAACAGAGGATTGGTTTCACTTACTAGAAAAAGGCAGCAAACAGAGGTAAGCTTCACTACTATGATGAGATCTATTACATGAATTTTTGTTTAAAAAAAATGAAGCTAATGATAGTAGAGGGGTATATTAAATGGTTTTCATAAAACATAACATCAAGAATAGAGCCTAAAGAATTTCAGATTGAACATTGGGGTAAAGAAATAATTGAAAAACTTTATCAATCAAGCTTGATAGGCTTCCTTCAGAAACTCAAAGGGCATAATGAAGACATTAAAAGAGAGTTTATAAATAACTAAAAACAAGATCAAACAATGGTGGGAAGTTTATTCATTCCTTTAACTCCAGAATCAATTTCATAATCCCTTGAGGTGCCATTATCAGGTGAAATTTATCACAAAGGGTTGCATTTTAAGGACAAGAGATGGACCTTCTTCCTAGATAAGAACTGAAGGAATCCTTTGACAGAACAAAGGTAATTCCTAGAGAATGGTTTAATGAACCTTGGGCTGATTTAGTACTGATAATCCAAAAATTATTCACTTGTGATAGTAGACATAGCATAGTGCACCTATACCACATTAGGTTGCTACAACATATCAAGGGAGACATAAGAATCAAATTGCCATACTTATTTTATAGAAACTTGATGAGGATGATTGAAAATGTGAAATATGAAACCAAAGCTAAGGAGGCCCAAATTCATCATCAAGGACTCATAAAAATCATTGTTTATTACCAGTTGAAAAGTAAGGATATGATTTGTAAAGATTTCCTAATTCAAAATAAGTTTGTAGAGCAAGCCATAGAAGACAAACTCAAACCAGTGAAGGAAACAAGGAATATAGTGCATTCACCTCTCTATCCAAGAACCAAATCAAAGAAGCAACATGAAACAGTCATGGTAGAGATGGAAACATCATTCTTGACCATTTATAGGAGACAAAGAAGGAGGAATTCAGCAGATAAAAGCAACAAAGAAAAAGAACCAGAAGTGAAAATCATTGGGACATCTCCCTTGACGAAACAAGCCAATGAAATTCTTGAAATATTCCAACAAGAATTTTATGAAAATCTAGTAAAAAGAGATTCATATTTTGAAAATGATGAGATTAAGGCTACTTCAGTTTCCAAATATACCAAGGAGGAAGAAAAATATCAAAAACTTAGCAGGATCAAAGAGTTAACTGATATTATGGAGGTAAGATGGATAATGGAAAGGCACCTGAAAAGAGAAAATGAAACATATAAGAAAAATAATGAAAAATCCATTAAATAAAATGAGAAACTAAGTGAAGAAATGGGAAAATTGAAAGCCAAGAACAATCTTCTTTACATACAAGCATTCAGATGGCTTAAGGAGAAAAATTCTTGGAAGGTCAAATATGAGAAGCAGAAGGTCAAAGCCTCAATCTACAAAGAAGAATAATGCAAAGGTATAGAATTTATTTTGCATGTAGCACAACAAGAAGCTTCAGGGTTAGGAACAGGATCAACGTCAGAACTCAGGAGGTCCAAAAGGAAAAAGCAAGCATGAAGACATGCTTGAACATCAGCTTGGGGGAGATGTTGGTCCTCGTTTTTTATCTCTTTTTGTTTATGAAAATACACTCTATTTTCCATACTATCCATCTATACACCATCATATTCACCCCATTTTTCCCAATAAATTCATATACAGGTATTTAAATTAATTTTTTCAATTCTTAGAATTTTTTATAAAAATTGAAATTTAAGTGCATTTTTCGACCAGATCGGAAATGCCCGTAATGACCTCATGGTTTACATATTTGTAGGACACTTGGGCTCGAGCTGGATATATTTCTAGAAATAGTGGGAAATAATATTAAATTTACACCTTTTGGTTCAGTGAAACTGAGCTTTAATAGCCGGTCAAAGGCGGTCAAAAAAGACTTGTTTTTATGGAAGATCCCTAGGAACTAGGTCAAATTTCTTATTTCATGGGGTTTTCCAGATTTTGATGGATTTGATGGATGAATTCAACCTGATTGGATAATATAAGGATAGCCATGGCTATAGGATACATTTTAGATTAATTTGTTTCATATTTTATCTATTTAAGCCTAAGAATTTGAAGGCATTGATATGTAGAAATTGTATATCTTAACTTTATTATTTATGAGACTTTGGAGATTTAATTAAATATTTGTTCTATTCCATTTGCTTATGTTATATGGTTATTTCTTCACTGAATTTTTATTAGCTGAAAGCACTTTCAATGTGCGAGGTAAGGGTGGAGGGCCCCCACACCGAGCTAAGTGCACTTTCTAGTTATTTGTAGTTGCAGTTTTTGAACTAGTTTGTTTTATGAGTGCCGATGAATCTAATTATCATTATTATTCTGCATATGAAAAGACAATCAAATGTTTAAGTTAAATATTCTTTCTATATGATAATATCTTGAGCTAGAATTCATCTTTTCCGGCTTTTTAATGCTTTTCTGAATTCATGTTTTCTAACAATAGTATTATTGATGAATGAATCTGTGATGAAGGAAAACCAGGATCTCTTTAGTTAAGAGCCTCTTCAATTATTGTTTCATGCATCTTAAATCTATTCCTCAATTAGTGGTTTTTGGTTTCTAATTCATGAAGTAATCTTGTGAGAGAAGGACAAACAAATCTTTTAAGTTAGGATATTCTTCTGTTGCTGATTGCATACTTGAATTGAGAAATTATTTAGTTTTTGATTTATATTTGTAATATGAATTTCCTTAATCATTGATAAATCATCTTATAACTTGATCATAGTTGAAACCCATATACCTTGGGGATGCTTCTAAGCCCTACTAGCCCGGATTGATAATAAATAATTGTGTTTTTTTACCTGTTAAACAACCCAAAAAAAGCCTTGGTTTATTTTGTGTTAGTTTAACCCTTATGATCCTTCGTTCATGTGTGGAATATGGTGCGAGTGTGATTATATACAAGAGTGATTTGGCTAAACCCAATCTATGGTCGGGTGGTACATGGAAGTCCCTAAATTGGTTGGCATTTTTCATATGTTAATATGAGTTAGTTTACTATTGTGACCTATGAGAATTTGTAGTGATTATGATGGTGATTTTATGGATGATTTTCCACGATTTTTTATTATGTTTATATGTTGGTTATATGATGGTTAAATGATGTATTCTATCTATGCATATTGACATGTTTTTATAACTTTTTGAATGGTTGATGAATTCATGGTCTAACAAGTAGTATTGTAGCTATCTTGAGATGGCATTAGACCTTCTTGGTGATTCTCAAACAAAGTACAGACTCCTACGATCAGATATGCATTCATGACTTGTAGCTCACATGTTTACTATTTCTTGGCAAAATTTATATCATGGATTAGGCATGTTTAGGTCGATTTCTTGCTTGAGTTTTGATTGGTTGGATTTTTCATCATCTTGTTTAATTTTATGGGAATTTACAAGTAATTATGGGAAGTGGTCTACAGGCTAGCTTGAAAAAAGTGGCTCAGATCTCGTAACTGTTGGCAGAGAACTAGATTTTTTTGGGTCATAACCACTGGAATATAGGCTTGTGCGTGTGGTTATATCCTTCCAACAACATGCAAAAAATTTCAAGGGTGCAGTTTGGGGGTAAATTGTGTGAAAAATAGTTCCAACTCAGGGATTGAACACTTGGGGTGGTTTGCAAACTCCGGAGTGGTTTTTAGTTCTTGAGGGATGGCATTTTGTTGTCAATTTATCGACCTCACTTCAATTACTAGAACTTAGAGGTCGGGTCATATCATATTGACACTTAGCTCAAGTTTCCCCTAGATAGCTTGTAAAAGTGGGTAAATTTGGGAGCTGTGGTTACACTGTGGGTGGTATTGTGTAGTTATCCTATGCTAGATATAGTATAACTCTATAATTTTTTGATGTAATTTTTAGGTAAATTGAATGCCTCCATCTATGAAAATATCTTAACATACCCCATATCTAATAAAAATGTCTCCATAGATAATATCCATTAAACCTTTCTATGTGGTTGTTGGGATTCCCTTTACTTCCATCCATTTTGTAACATAGTCTATCTAAACCAAGATGTAATAATTATGTCAATATGATGGATTAATAGGCCCTATGAAATCAAGGGTTGGATTCTCAAAGTCATCTACCTCTAGTTGTGTTTGTAGAAGAATTTTATCTTACTATACTGGGTATTCCATCCTTTGGAAACTATAACACCTTTTTACATACCCTTTGGCATCATGGAAGATAATTGGCCAATAATACCAAAGATTGAGTACTTTATGGCATGCCCTCTTGTTATAAAATTACCCTCCATAAGGTCAATCATGGCATTTTTTAAGATTTCATAGGTCTCATCTTCCCTCACATAGTTTTGAATAGTGAGGTCTAGTCTTATGTGGTAAAGACACCCTTCTATCCAAGAGAATCTCTCAATTTTTCTAATGATTTTTTATTTATCCTTTGGTGAAATGTGTGGTAGATTGTTTCCTATAGAAAAAAATTTGGTAATATATGCAAAAAAAATGTGTTATTAGATACTACAAAAAGGTGCTCATCAAGAAAAGGATCCTCTACTAGCATTGTGGTAATCCTAAATAGGAGATAAGCTAATACATTGTCCCTTTTTGGCTTATCTAAGATGGAAACATAAAACCCTTATAATACTAATATCCACTTGGTATCTCTAGCATTTGTAATATATTTACTCATTAAGTATTTAATTTTAGAGTGGTTAGTGTGAAAAATCATAGAGTATCTAGTTATCTAATGTTGGAATTTGTTTATAGCATGAATTATAGTAACAATTATTTCTCTGTCATAGCATATTTCAATTCAACTAGAGTAATATTCTTGCTAGTAAAATATATAACATAGGTCCTATTCCCTTGTTTCTATCCTAATATATATTTAATGGTGGTATTTAAGGAATTTGGAAAGATATGAAATGGGATGGACCAATTCAATCCTATTAGGTGGTTCAAATACCTTTTTCATGATTTCTTCAAAATCATTATAGTAATCGTTTAAGAATACAAAATTGTCACTCTTAGTGAGAAATGAAAATAAGGGGCATGATATTTTACCAAAAATTTCAATGAAACATCTATAATATATAGAATAGCGCAAAAGGATACATACATCTCTTTGTATTTATGGAGATAACAAGCTTCAAATTTCCTAGATTTTAGCTAGATCCGCCTTCATACCTTCCAAAGAGACGTGGTGTCCCAAAATAAAGGCCTCGGTTAGTATCATTTCACATTTTTTTCCACTAAGGGCCACATTCGATTCGTTGCATATTTCCAACTCTTTATCCAAATTGTCCAGAGCTATGTAAAATTCATCTCCATAAGTTTTCAAATAATCCATATACTCTTCCCCAAATTCATGAATTAAATCAGAAAGCATTCATAATACTTCCCATTGGAAGTTAGCTAGAGCATTGTAGAGCCTAAATGGTAGCACTAAGTAATAAAAAGTTCCCCATGGAAAATCATGTGAGTTTGTGTAGCATAGTATGGTTTTCTAGTCTCAAACTTTGTGTAGAGGATAAACCACATGATTTCTCCAAAACCCAGAAATCATTTCTCGAAATTCCACCTAGAGATAACTCAATTAAATTAATTTACTATCATTTAAATTTTTCCTTAGTCTAACTTAGGGAAACTAATTAATTAATAGTAACTAATTGATAAATTAAATAATTATCTAAAAACTCACATTGATCTACCTGGAGATGATCTTAGCCATCAATTAATTTTTAATATTGCTTGTTTAAGACTCAACTATAGATTATAAGAGGAGGTTGATGGGTGGATAGAGAAACACACAGAGTGAGAGCCAGTAGTGCAAGTTCCTTGGCAGGTTGAGTTGTCCAGCTTCAGAGGTCGAGCAGAGGAAGAGATCTCAATCTGGAAGAGATGCATAGGGGAAAAGACAATGATTCGAGAGGAGGATTCCAGTTCTGGAGAGTTAGTAGAGGAGGCTAAGTTATTTCTCTAGGAGGCTACGTAGAAGCCTCAAGAGGGGAATTTTGATTCAACAAAGGAATAGGTTGACTCAGTCACTAGTGGTCAGGAAAATTCCTAGTATGCTCAGCGATTTACTTCCAAGAGTTGACAGATCCAAGACATATGATTTATAGGGGGTTCTGATATGAGCATACAAAGGATTGAATAGGGGGCTTGGATAGATGAGTTTGTGTTGTTATATTGAACTAGGATTGCTTGAGGAGGACGGTAAATTACCTCATATATTTTTTCCAGTATTTTTCTCACATAGAAACCCTAATTTCGCATGTTTTTTATTGTAATTATAATTTCACTAATGAATAATAATAAAAACCCTCAGTTGTTGCACCGGTTTTCCCGCATTTTTATGGGAAAAATTGTCCAAACATAAACATGTCATTTTTATGTGTGTGTGCTAAAATTTCTCAGTTCTTATTTTTTCTTCCACAATATTTTTTATGGTGAAGAAATTGCAGTGTGAATTATTCATTGTTTATCGTAGCAAATAAAATGCATAATAATTAACAAGTTAGAAGAATAATTTGAATTTGTTGCATTTCAAGAAATTTTCACATGGTATTAGAGCATATTTGACAAACAGGAGGCTCAGAGTAGAAGAGAACAAATTTTGTTGTTTAGAGGGAATAACATGATGATTTTTTTTGAGGTTGCACAATACCTAGCCAAGAGAAGTGAATCGCTAGACAGGGTTCTATTTTCCAGTAACAGAAGGTAGGAAAGTTCAATTTGTCTTTCTTAAGACCATTTACCTTACTTATGCACATGAATATATATATTAAATCTCTCCTTTTGCACTTAATAATGATTTCTTATGCTTCAATATTTTCTTAGGAGGGTTTAAAGGTAATTTCATATTTGTGCCTAATATTGGTTATTTTTGTAGAATATTGTGAGAATATTTGGAAGATTATGTAGATTTGGAGAAGGAGTTGATTTAGGGACTTCCTCCCTGCCACTGGAAGACCAAGATTGGAGAATAAATGAGAACAATACCAGGAAATTAGGGAGAAATATTGGAGACATTCAAGGGGGGTGTCCACCCTCCTTAAATATCAAAGGTAGCCAAGCAAACTGAAGATGAAGTGCACTCAATATATGTTTACTTGGAGTCAAGTGGACTCAATCACTATTTTCAAGGGAGCTATTGGTAGCTTCCTTGTAGAATAAATAGAGTAGAGCTAGAGCTAGGAAGGATGCTTGGTCGACTTCCATTCCATTTTGGTCCAGCCATTAGATGTAGTCCATTCCATTCCATTTTCATTCCATTCCATCCCATGCCATTAATTTTCCATTCTATTAGGCTTTTTCTATTTAAGACCTTCAGAATGTAATAAGACTGTATTTTTTTTGTAATGCAATGAGTAGTCAGATGTTGTTTTACTGATCTAGTTTCATGGAGTAAGGCTCATGGGTTAGGGCCTAATCCATGTGCCTAAGCTTATATTCTTGTTACCATTCTTTCCTTTCTGTCATTTAGCTAGTTTTTTTTTGTCCATTAGTTATTTATTGTTTCTGTCATTTATTTAATATTTCTTCTGATAGTTTCAAGTTGTTGTTTCGAATTGCTACTGTAGGTTTTCATTTTCTTAATAGAATTAAGGTTAAAACTCTAAAATCCTTGGATCTAGACTTCCCTTCTCATCTTTGTCAATATAGCTCGAGGGGGGTAGGCTTTCCCACAGGCCAAAAAATTTATTTATGTTCATTGTTTTTATCACACATTCTTTTTTGTTTTCCTGTGCAAGAATCCATAGGTTTGTTTGTAGGAATAAGTATTAAAGTTCCAGAGAATTTCACCCTCGCCTTCTCGCTTCATTTTCCATCTATGTTACACTTCCAAACACCTCTGTTACGCTCCATTTCCCTCCTTATTTTCTCTTCCTATCAGTTTTCGCACCCTTTTTATTCATAGAAACCATTAAAGTTTGTCCTGTGATATTTTACCTTGGAATTTCCTGATTATCACATCTCAGCCATTGCAGAACCCCTTCCCTTTCCCTTTTCATTCTTCAACATCTCAGCGATTTCCCATTTTCACCTCACCTTTACCTTTTTAACACAAAACGCTTGAAAATATTTAAATTTTGACCTCTGCCCTTTTCTTCTCAGTTATCCCACTACTGTACATCGCAATTGCACTTTGCAGTGTTTTTATTTTTCTTCTTTTAAGACTTACCACTTCGATCTGCCAATTGTGATATTGTGATCGTGCTCAGCCGTTGGTCCCACTGCCACATCACCTGTTGCATTTCGCACTTCGCACTGTTTAATTGGTTTCGGTTAACACTTACTGCTTCCAACAGACGAATGCGATATTCCGATATCACATATCGCACTTTGCAACATTTAACACATCGCAAATCGCAATGTTTACCTCGTCGCACTTCACACTTCGCGGATTTTACCTTTTCGAAAATCGCACTTCGCTCCCGCTCTCGAACTGTACTCCCACTTCTCCGCCATCACACTTTTCAAAACATTTTGCTCCAAATACGTTTTGTGCTATAATGAAGTTTTAATAAGGTTTAAACCCCCTCTTTCCACTTCTAAGCCTCGTTTCATGTGTTAAGCCCTCCATTAGCCTCTTTAGCCATTTTTTTTCCTCCAAACATCGGGCAACACCTCTTCAAATTAGAATTAGGTATTTAATAGCCAGATATATAGGATAATGATAGATAGAGTAGGGTGTGTTTAGCCGATTTTCCAAGTTAAGTGCGGTTTAATTTAGTTTCCTTTCTGCAATTTAATTCATTTTCCTTTCTGTCATTTATTTTCAACAATTTAGATTAATTTCCTTCTTGCCATTTCTTTTCCCCAATTTAATTTAGTTTCCTATTTGTCATTTCTTTTCAAGACTTTAATTTAGTTTCCTTTTTTTCATTTCTTTTCTGCAACTTAGTTTAGTTTCATTTAAGTGATAGAATTCACTAAGAACCCCTAGAAATAGCACCCTTTTGTAAAGTAGAAGATGATGACATGAAAAAAATGCATCTGCTGTGTATATAGTATTGTCACCTCCAATTTTGTACAAACCCCGGGTTGATAAAGTAAAGTAGGGCAGCCCCTGGGAGTTGCAACACTCTTGGTGCAATACCAAGGCTCACCACCTACAACCGTACTTTCGGTATCCATTCTGCAGGCCGGATCATGATGATAATCATGATCAAAAATTGTTTTGAAATCTTCATGCTTTCCAATATTTCCAATTTAAACCTCTCTTGTCGAATGATCCATTTCAAGTTTTAAACAACCACATTTCTGTGAGCCTCATTCACTTTGTCTCTTCCATTTTTCCTTCACTGTGTCAAGACTACGTGCCCCTGTTTGGTTTGGTCCGTAAGGCCCTACATTGTTGGAAGTTGATCCTCGCATCAAGGTTGGACTGGAGAAAGTGGGGTGGTTGCTTTTGTTTCAAAAATTCGGTTGCTACAATTTAGAATTCACAAAATCATTCACCCTGAATCTAAATGGTGATAAGGCACAAGTCGGGAAAGTTCAATTCCAATTAATAGAGGATCTGGTGGCTTGGGCATGCAGGATGTCACAGGACGAGGAACGTTGGTTTAAATAACAACACTTTAATAAGGGAATTTGTGCGTCCTTTCTGAAGAAGGAGCATCCAAACCCTAACTGGAGCAAGGGGATTCCACAAGAATTTCTAAGTAATTATCAACACCTGTTATTTTTCCTGCAGAAGTATATAACATGAAAAGGTCGCTTTGGGCTCGCATTTTTATTTCACATTAGGCTTCTCAAAAAATTTCGAGACAAGCCTTTGAATTTTACTTATTATTTGAAGAAGTCCCTAATAAAAATGTCTACGGCTGCTAAGGAAAGAGAAAACCACTTGGATGAAAACCTCTATCAACATGGGCTTGTAAAGATCATGTTGATGGAGGTTTTGTAGAAGAATAAAAAGACATGGAAGTATTTTATGGCCGAGAATTATATCGTGGAGAACGAAAACTCTGATCCTTCAGAGTCCAAGGAAGAAGAGCCAGTAGAAAAGCCAAGGAAAAAGCCACGGACTCATGGACCAAAGACAAAGGAGAAATAAGAATATGAAGAAGTGGTGGTGACCGGGGAGACCACATGTAAAAATCCAAAGTTAAAGGGCACTTCTACCCCCTCTAAGAGACTCACAAGGAGCCAAGCTGTCAAGCTGGCTATAAAGGACATAGAGAAAGGGGGATGACTACCCAAGAAAGTTGACAAAAATAAAGGAAACTCCATGGCTCGCATAAAGGGAAGGAGAAGGTGGAGACAACTGCATTCATTGATGGAGAAACAATGTCCTTCTAGGATACCCCACTGCAGGAAAATGAGAATGAAACGAAAAAATAACAGGAGGACCTTAGTGTGCCTCAATCTTCCCAAGGACATCATGAGGGGGAAGTAACCCCCCCAGAAGAATTGATCTCTATAATATTTAGAGGAGATTATCACTGAGCTCACAGTTTCAGAACAAGCCTTGAGAAAGGAGAAAAAAGCTCTAAAAGAAAACAACCTTCGTATGCAGAAAGAGCATGAGGATTGGCACCAGAAGGCGGCCCGAATTATGAAAAAGAAGCAGGATCAAATTGACCATATGAAGAAGAAAAATAAGATTTATAGGGGTCAGGGTCATGAAGATTCTAGTAGGGCCCAACTAGATCATTTGGTTGTAGTAGTTGTAGCCCAGGGCAGAGACTGATTTCCTATTTTGGAGGATGCAACATTTTTTCTTGCATAAGGGCCATGCAAGACAACATGTGTGGGGGAGATGTTGAGTCACCATTTTGCCTAATTTTGACACCTTTCTTAGACCTTATCTCTCCCATTTTGACATCTCCTTAACCCCTAAAATGCTTATTTTTTTTATATCAGCTAGGTTTTTGCCAAAAGGGTACTATAGGCTTGAGGTATGAAAATTAACATAAAAACGTATCATTTTTACCTTTAATCTTAAGTATTCTTTAACTAGTTGTTTCCTTATTGAAACTGTCATGAAAAATTATCTAAGAATCCTATGCAGATTTTCTTTGATCCGAAACAATCCCGAAATTCCTGAAGACAACTTGTGTGGCCGCATTTCCTGTAGATGCTATAGGAATCCTATTGCGGATTTCCAGCAGCTACTCCGATTTCCTGAAATAGAGTTAGAGGTTAGCTATGTTATACTCACTACCAAATCAAATGGGAACATGGGTTTTTTGGGGAATTCATCGTACATGGACGTTTTCCTATTGGTTGTGCCAAATCTGCCTTCAAAACTACCCATATTCGTAAACCTCTTCTCATTGGCTGCATGAGGAGCAACTTCAATGTTGTAACGAAAATTGTCTAATCCATACTTTAAATCATGGATTAGACCCATTTTAGCTAATTTTGATGATATTGTACCTGTATTGAGAGATCCTAGGTAAGATTATGATTTTCCTCATTTGAGCCAAATATGGGCTTTCGAACTTGTATAAATTTGACTGTGTTTTATGATGTAAGGAGTTGGTTGGGTTGGGATTTGCTGATAAAACATCTTAGATTGTACTCAACTATAATATTTGCATATTAATACAACATTTCATGTTCTATCTACTCTATTGAGCAAGCCTCTTTAATCTTGAAAGGGTTGTGAGTGAGGGAGGCCCCCCTTCATTCAAAACTCCCTTAGTTGTGTGTGTGTGAATTTTTATTTATGTTATGCAGTAATAGTTCTTTCATTCAGCTAATGTACTCTTTCTGAAGTTTTCAGAAACAATTATCAATTGATTGAATGATTTAGTTTTTATGTTATATGTGTGGATTTCATTTGATCAAGTTTGATTTGTATTCTCAATTTGATTTCTTTCTTGTTGTAAGTTTGATCTCCTATATTTTTTTATCACATTAGTAAGAATAAGAGTTGTAGAGGGATGTCCATATCCACTACATAGCCTTTGCTGCAAATTATGGATTTAGAAAAGATGCATTAGTTATATGAGTGATTTACTAGTTTGATAAGTAAAAACTTGAAGTAGTAAGCCTGCATATATTTTTCACACCATATCATAAGCCTACCTGCCCTGGGTTGAAAATTTATGAATGAAAAATTATAAGCCTATAATTTGACTCAACAGTAAGATATCAATCCCTTGGTCTTATTTCATTGCTGCAATTAACAGACAATTTTACCCTCTAACATATATACAAAAAGTGATCATGAATTGGTAGAACTTTAGACAACTTAAAGGTCAAAATGTGCAATATTACACCCAAGAATTTAGAAGAAGGTATCTTATGTTAGGTGTTGATTTGAAATCACAAGACATGTTTCTGAATTATATAGGGGGTTTATATAGCTACCTAAGGCATACTATCCTTATGTTCAATCCCAATAGTTTAGATGAGGTTTGTGTGCAAGCCACTCACCTCGAGGCAAGAGGGAAAAATATTTCAGAACAGGGAAAAAAGAAGACATTTAAGGGTGGAGAGAAATAAAATGGTTTCAAAGGAAAAGCAAAGGAAAAAGAATCCATTAAAAATGAAGGAGATAAAATATCATGCAAACATTGTTCCAAAGAGGGTCATGACGAGGACCATTGTTGGAAGCTTCATCCAGAGATGAAGCTCAATAAATTCATCAACAAGGGGGAACAAAAAATAGTTGTAACCACTCAAAAATATTTGGGATCTGATTCGGGTGATGAAACTAAAATTACTACCATGGATATGAAAGGAAAATAATCCATTTCTAGCACTATTTCATCAAATTGTCAAATTAGTACTCGAAATGAAGAAACAAGGATTGAATATTCCATGTGAGGGTTATTGCAAAACATACAAAAATTGACACACTATTTGATAGTGGGTATCAAGCCAACTTGATATCTGAATACTTAGTCAACTAAATCTTGAAACCATTCCACATCCCAAACCATATCCATTGGGTTGGATATGCAAGAACACAAATTTACAGGATACAAGAAAGTGTATTCTTCGGTTTTGAAATCTCAGCAAACTTCATTAACGAAGTTTATTTTATTATTGTATTCCTTGATATTTCGAGAATTTTTTTGGGTAGTCCCTACCATCTTCTATCACCATGAAAAAAAGTACCACTTGTTCAAATATGGTGTGGATTATATTGTGAGAGCTCATCGCAAGAAACTAAATATTTTATTATTTAATGTAGGACGAATGAAAAGGCTAGTGAATTCAAGAAAGAATGTGTGCTTCTTATGACTAAACCAAAGAATAATGTTGATTATGAATCATTTCAAGGTTTCTATCTAAAGTTTGATGGAAGTGGTTAATCAAAATAATTATATGTTTCAGGAACCAAAGGGATTACCTCCCAAGAGGGGAATCCAGCATGAAATACAGTTGTAGCAACATTTTCCTCTTCCTAACATTTGCATGTATAGGATGTCAGTGAGAGAGAGCGATGGAATAAAAAGGCAAATTCAAGAGTTTTTGGACAAAGGGTTCATCCGACCAAGTACTTCGACATGCAGGGCACCTATTGTGTTGGTGCCAAAGAATGATGGAACATGGTTTATGTGTGTATGTTTTCGTGCATTGAAAAAAATTATCGTAAAGAACCATTATCCACTTCCTAGAATAGATGATTTAAATGATCAATTGAAAGATTCAAAGTATTTTACTAGGTTGGACTTAAGGAGCGGCTACCATCAAATTAGGATTGTTGAATGTGACATTTGGAAGACAACATTCAAGACAAAACAAGGTTTGTTTGAATGGATAGTTATGCCTTTTGGTTTATGTAATGCTCCTGCTACCTTCATGCGTATGATGAAGGATATGTTGAGGCCATTTGTTGAAGAGTTTTTCATAGTCTTCTTAGATGATATCTTGATTTTCAGTATATCACATGATGAACATGTCATGCATGTAAGAAAATTACTTGATGTCTTAAGGAAAGAACAATTGTTTTTGAATATGTCAAAATTTGAATTTGGTAAAACTTCTTTAGTGTACTTGGGGAATATTTTTGGAGGAGGTGAGTTAAAGATAGACCCCTCTAAGGTTGAGGTCATTGAAAATTTTCCAACACCCAAGACAATCACTGAGGTAAGAAGATTTTTGGGAGCAGCCCAATATTGGAGGAAGATTATTCCTAACTTCTCTTTTATCGTAGATCCATTGCATGCATTGAAAAGTGTGAAAAGGTATTCCATTGGGGAGGAAATCAATAAAAAGAATTTTATGCTTTGAAATAGAATATCAATTCAACCTGAATACTTGCACTACTAGACTTGAGACAACCCTTTGAGATTCAAACTGATGCAAGTGACTATGCCATGGGCGCAGTCCTTATGAAACAAGGTAATCCTATTTGATTTCATTCATAAACTTTAAATGGTGTAGTGATTACTATCCTACTTATGACAAGGAGATTAATGCATTGGTTCAAAGTGTGAAAAATTAAAAACATTACTTGATGGGAAAGGAAACCATCATACACAACAACCACAAACCATTGCAATACTTGCAATTGCAAAATAAGTTGCAACAATCAATGAAATTTCAATGGATGGGTTCCCTACAATAATTCCACTTGGTCATCAGGTATAAGAAAGGTATATACAACAAGGTTGCTGATATGTTTTTTGGCTAGAGAACAGGTCTCGCAGAGAAGACCCAGGTTTAGGGTTAAGGGCCAACAAGGCTTTCCATCGTAGTCTAGATTCACGCTGGCATTTACACTCTGATCTGAAGGGCAGAGACTCTCACCCAAGGCATGCCGTGACCTTACTGTGATAGGGAGTAGATCAGTATCAACCCGAAAAAATCCATACAGTCGAATCAAAGCCAAACCAAAGTCTTAGACAGTCATAACACAACATCCCATAACATATACCTTTCAGTAAAACAGTCAGACTAATGATAAATAAAATTTTAAACGAAGCTTATAACATCATTCATTCACACTCATAATAAGTACTCGGAACAACACTCCTGAATACGTTAATCATCAGCCTTCAGTGGCGAACTATTACAAGGCTAAGCTATATGAGCATAAATAGAGAAAAATACAATATGCCTATCAGACAGAGAGAAAACACAGTAACCTAGAGGAGAGGAGAATAGTGCAACCTAGACAGAGCTCTCCTGCGGCTCCCTATTGCCTATTCCCGTCTGCATCAGCCTTCCTATCCGTTGGATGGCTGCCTATTTGTCCTGTTGCCAGTGCGACTGGCAGTTCCTCCTTTCTTCTTGCTTGGCTGTCTTTTGTTTCTTTCTGTTCATCAGGATTTCACTGCTTGTTTCTTTCTGTGCTCTTCCGCCATCTATGCTTGCTCCCGCAACAGCCGCGACACCTATCCTCTACTCCTTCTCAACCTTGAAACCTTTCTACTTACCAAGGTTACGTCCTGCCACATATTTGCCACAACTCAAAATATATTGAATTTCAAAACAAGGGCCCCAACAGGCCCTGACCACATCCTTTTGACTCGCCCCAAGTCAATTTTCCTGTGTTGTCTCCACTTCCATGGGTCTACTCGACCCTGTGCCCTGTTCTGGCTGTGCGCCTCCTCCCGGTTGTCCAAACAAGGGCCCCAACTTCGGGACCTTGGTTAGAGATGAAGCTTTGAGCTCTTGGAAGGTTGCCATGGCCTGCTACCACCCTTGCATCAACTCGTCAGTCTCAGTCGTGATTTTTGTGACAACTTCCTCCTCGGCATTCGGCGGCAAGGCACTGAACATTGTGTTGATCTAAGTGTCAGCCTTAGAGGCAAATTTTTGCATCGTTTGTGTGCTAAGTTTTATTGGCTGTCGAAGCTCTCAGATGGCCTACTTGGCCGTCGTTGAAGTCTCCTCTATTTGTTGTATTTGGACCTCTAACACATCCACCTGGGCGTAGACTTGGTCCAGTATAGTTGGGTCCGTAGCTTCTTGTATTTCCTTAGAGATCTGTTGTAGTTGGGATGATATCGATTGTGCTTTCACATTAAGGGCCATTGAGCATTGTTGTAGAACCTTCAGTAGGTCGTATGCATCTCTGGCTGCACTACTTAGAACTTCTTGCATCTTTGTTACTTGGCCCTATCTCTAATATTTATGCTGAGTATACAATTGTTGGGTCGGGCAATGTGGTTCGGGCTACCAATGCTGCCTTGAGTTCCGCATTTTCATGGTGAAGGTTTGAATATGCCACCCTGAGGTGGATTGCCTGCCCTACTACATCCGTCTCCTGCATGTCGCCTGGTATTTGACTATTGTGGGCTCCCACTGTGGGCCATACTTCCCTGAAAACTCTGGTCATTGTTTCCATCTGTCCCTGTAGCTTCTCTTTCTCCATTGTTAGCTGCTCACGCTGTTCAGTAAGCGTGCTTATTTGTTACTGCTGATGTTCACATTTCTGTTGTAGTTCCAAGTGGAGCTTCTTGGTCTGTTGTGCTGCCCTTTGAATGAAATGGTACAGATGAGCTGTCCCCCATGTGTCCATGCTTTTGGCACCGGAGGTACCCTGATCTAGCATTCGCTCCGAGAGTGGTTGTCCACTGGGAAATGATCTTTCTGATTGGTCTTGATGTGACTATGGCAGAGTTTGCTGTGGTGCAGAGTCCACCATATTTATATCTGGTCGCCCCTCTTTATCTACTCGGTTGGGTGGTTAGAGCGGAGTATGCTCGGGGAGAGGCCCAGCTGCGTCTTCGATTGTCTACTCTAACTGATTGATGAGGTTGGTAAAAGTAGTCTGCGGGACCACGGTTGGGTTAACTAGGGGTACCACTTCCATACCTGAGTTAACCTCCATCCCATGGTCCCCATTGAGTATTCTTATGATAATTGGATCAGACACGGTGGCGGATGAGGTGGATGGTGCGGAGCTGTGGGGCTCTCAGGAGATGGATGAGTTGGTGGGTGGTAGTTGATCTAGACGGGGTGGTGATATGCGGATGTTCAGAAAATCAAAGGGGTTTATGCAGGTGTGGGGTGGAAATATGCCTGCTTCTTCTGTCTCAACTATCTGTTCTTCTTGGCTCAGTACCCCCACGCTTAACTGTTGATGTGGATCCTCTCCTGTGAGGTCGATCACCGAACTGGATTCTGCAACCTTGGCCTTTTTGGCCTTCGGTGCCATTTCTGTCTTAGCATATTTACTCTTCCCTGCTAGTGTCGTGGTTGCTGGGGGTGGTGAAATGAACAATACATTGGGGATGGGTGAAGAGATGGAGGTGGTGCTGGGAGATGGGTTAGACTGGGAGACTTGGAATTCTGAAAAAATTGGGAATGGAGTAGCACTACTTTCTATTATTTGAACTACTTCATTAAAGCTTCTTACCTTCGTGTTCAGTTGTTGAATGATTGGGAAGAGATGAAAGTTTGACACCCTGTTTTTTACTTCCTCTGACGTTTCTCCTGGAAACTGGTGCGGCAACATTCTGTCAAAGATGTACGTGTACACTCCCTCCCTGATCTCCATTGCCACTCCTGGCCACGAACAAACCTCTGTGTGGAAATCCGCTTCACCAATTTGGAACTTCAGAGGCCTCATCTGGAATGTTGTTTCTGGTACATAAGTGGGTTTGAGGAACATATGCTTGTGTGTGACTTCAAACCAGACTTGCTCACTATATCCATCCAGTAGGTTCCTTGGGATTCTATGTTGACCCATTACAACATCGACCATTTGGCCGTACCAACTCCTAAAGGCTTCTGCATTTATTTCCTTGGTGCTAGGGTCCCTAGACACCTTCCATGGTACAAAATTCGTTGCCACCAATTGGTATTCTGCTATCTCCACTAGTATCCTAATGATGGGGAAATTCCATTTCCACATGGCTAGTGCCATTATCAAATACCCGTAGATAAACCCAGTTTCCCTCTTATAGTTGTCTTCACAATCCTTGAACAGTTCCTTCAGCAAGAAGGAGCACCAATTCAGCTTGGTCCCCTGGACACAGTGTTCCGCAACTGAAATTGTGTCTAATGTGCACTCTCCTATGGTGTAATGCCTCATCCTCTTGTTGGAAATGAGATAGCAAGAGAATCTGATATCTGGCCTATTAATTAACTCAATTTTTGCTCCCTTTCCTCCTCTTCGGGTGCCATACTTGGCATAGTAGTCTATGTCTCCTGACTTCTTCACCCTTTTCGATATAGTTTGGAACGCTGAAGATACGTCCCTTACTTCCTGTGATAGTCTTGTCAACCTATGAATATCTTCAACATGAATCGGGATTTCCTTTCCCAGCCACAGAGAGCCGTTCTGGATCCTGCTCAACAGAAATTTGGTGCACTGCATCGCAGCGCCTGTAATCCCAAATACTGGTAAGTTTCTTAAATTCATTATTATGGACTACTAGATACCCTTGAACTCAGGAAGGACTCTTACTGCTTCTCGTCTTACTTCTGTCGCATAATTCTCCATGTATACCTACCTTTTTAGCACAATAAACTCAAAGGAATTCGTGAGGTCTATATCGATTAAGGTCGCACTGTCATACTTTCCAACGAGGGACTCCATTTTCTAAATTATACTGTCCAGCTCCTATTCCATGACTTTTGGGCTTACTCTTGTCATCTTAGCTCGCCGCTGGTATACCTGAAGAATATTTCTCTATCTTTTCTCTTGAATCTCTTCTTCTAGACGCCTTCTTTGCTCTGGTTCTGATCCAACTTCCCTTTCTCTTTCGGAGGTTTCTAACTCTAACTCAGATTTTTCTGGCATTCTCGCACTTCTCTGTATGTAGGTTATGTAAGTAACCGACACGGATGAGGTTGATGAAACCCCATAAATAATTAATGTTTCCCTAGCTCCTCCCGTGGCTACAATCGTGCGATTAGTTAGCTGTTGAGGTGGGTTCTAACATTGAATACTATGGTTTTTGGATTTGGGCAGATGCGATGGCTGGTGGTTATTTCTAACTATGGAAAATTTATTACAGTATGGATAATGCTAATTATGGGAATTTTTTCCAAATCTTGGTGATCCTACGAACTGACACTGGTACTATGCTTAATGATGATGGGTTGATGTTCAACACGCTTTTCTTTCTGACGTGGACGACACACTGGACACTACCCCTCCCCTGCCACTATTGGTTATGTTGCAGTCTCCGCAACTTAACTGAAATTTATTTTATTATGGTGAACCTATCTATTCTCGTCTCGGGTGTGAGAGAGTTATTGACTCTAATCTACCTTACTGACTCCTCTCGGTTGCGAGAGTTATTGAAATTGAAATGAACAACTTACTCTTGGTAGGGCTTCAGGCGTGCGTCGTTGACCCATCCTTGTAGAACTTGGCCATTCAACTGTGCCAATCGAAATGATCCTGACTGTTTTATTTCTACGACGTGAAATGGTCCCAGCCAGTGCATCTGCAATTTTCCTGGGAACTTTTGGAATTTACTTTCGTAGAGTAGAACCTTTTCTCCAATTTGAAAAGTCTTGTGTTTGATATGTCAGTTGTGCCAAGCTTTCTGCCTCTCCTTTTCTACCGTCTGATGAAACTCCACAAGGAATTGTCCTTCTTCAAGTTCCTGTAGCTTGTGCAATCACTCTTTTAAGGATTCCTCTTCAGATAGCTACAACATTGTTGTGATTAGAAGGCTTGGTAAGATGAATTCCGCTGGGACTACCGCTTCTCTTCCATAAACCAGCTGGAATGGCGTTTGGTTGTGTAGTCATTTTACCGTTGTGCGGTATGCCCACAGGGTCGCTCGTATCCATTCATCCCAGTCATCACGCTCCACGTTGTATATCTTCGTCAAGCCCTTTTCCAGAATCTTGTTAAAAGCTTCCACTGTGCCATTTTCCTGCGGATGATACGGACTGCTTTTATGGTGTTGTATCAGGAATCCCTGCAGGAGGGATTTAATGGTGGCATTGATGAAATGTGTACCCTGGTCACTGGTCAAGCTTTTCAGACACCCAAATCGGCTGATTATATTTTCAAATATGAATCTAGTAGCAGTTTCTATCGTGAAGTTCCTTACTAGCATAGCTTCTACCAAGCGCGTCAAGTAGTCGGTCGCCGTTATTATGTACCTTGCCTTTGAATATATTGCAGTCAGCGTAATTGGCCCTACAAAATCGACTGCCCATTTATCGAATGGCTGCAATACTTTTATGGGATGAAGTGGAAGTTCATCCCTGTGAGAGGGTCGTCCTGTCCACTGACATACGTCACATTTCTGAACATATGCTTTACTGTCCCTGTGCACTGTTGGCCACCATAAGCCTGCTTCTAGTACTTTGCATGCTATTGGTTTAGCCCCCACGTGCCCTCCCGCAACACCACTATGGCTTTCCCATAGTACATCTTCCCTTTCATGGTCCAGGACACATCTTCGAATAACTTGGTCTACCCCCAGTTTGTATAAATGTCCTGCTATCAGCTGATATTCTGCAGCTCGAACTACCAGATGCTTTTTCTGTGTTGCAGTATATTCTTGCACACACTGTCTGGTGGTGAGGTAGGTTTCTATTTCATTCAGGTAATCCGGGATGGCTTCTACTCTGAAAAGATCAGCATCCGAAAATTGATCGTCTAGAGATCCTCCATTTTCTCCATTCTCTAGTCGGGACAAGTGATCAGGCCCTACGTTAAGCCTTCCAGGTTTTACAATTACTTCAAATGTGAAATCTTGGAAAATTAGGAGCCATCAAAAGATTCTCCCTTCTAAGACTGGCTTGTTTACTAAGTATTTTAATGTGGAATCATCCGTGAAAAATTTGAACTTACCCCCCAGTAGGTAGTGGCGGAATTTCTGGAGAGAGTACACCATTGCCAGTGCCTCCCACTCTGTTGTTGTGTAGTTGCATTTTGCTGTTGACAGCTTGCGATTGGTAAAATATACGAGATGATTGACTGAAGTGTCCCCTAGTTGAGCTAGGACCGCACCAAGCACAATGCTGGACGCACCAATGTGTACGTGGAATTGTTTGTCCCAGTTCGGGTGGACTAGTATTGGCGCACTCGCTAATTTTTCCTTTAGCGTGTCTAGTGCCTCTCTGCAACTTTCTATCCACTGGAACTACTCCGATTTCTTCAATAGTATTTCTAAGGGTGTTGTTATTTTGGTGTAGTTGCGAATGAAACGCTGGTAGTAACCTATGTGGCCCAGTAGTGACCTTAGCTATTTTACGGTTTACGACGCCTCCATATTGACAATCACTGCTACTTTGGTCAGGTCTACGCAGACACCTTGGTTACATACCATGTGCCCCAATAGTGTTCCAAATGGTACGGAAAATATACAATTCTTCAGGTTCAGCGAGATCTGTAGTTGTCGACACCTATCAAAGATTACTCTCAACAAGCTCGCATGATCCTTCAGTATGCTATACACAGTCTAGTCATACATATAGACTTCTAATAACTTGTGGATGTATTCTTAGAATTCCGCTATCATAATGCGAGAGAAGACTACAGGTGCATTCTTCAATTTGAATGGCATAACATTGTATGTGAAAGAGCCCCATTCCGTGGTAAATGTTGTCTTTCTCTTGTCTTCCTCTGCTATTCTTACCTGATGGTAACCTAAGAAGCCATTGGTGAATGAGTATGCCTCGTTCCCTGTAACGTTGTCGAGGACGTCATCACTAAATGGAGTAGGGAATGGATCATGGATACAAGCATTGTTTAAGCTTCTGTAATCCACATAGATTCGTATCTTTGATTTCTCATTTTTTATTTGTATAACTATGGGGCTTACCCATTCTACCTCTTCTACAGGGAATATTAGTCTGGCTTTTAGCATTTTGTCGATCTCTGCTTTCACTTTTTCCTTTACCCTTGGGTTTAGACGATATGGTATATGTTTTACAAGCCTTGCATCAGGCGTCAGTATTATCCTCATTTCCCCCATATCTCCTCTTATGCCTTTGAGATCTACTACGGATGAAGGAAACAAGTCCTCATATTCCTTAAGTAGACTGAATATTTCCTTTGTTGTTTGTTCATCCCAGTAGTCTCCAATGGTCGCCAGCTTAGGTTTGTCTTCTTTTCCGATATTTAATTTTTTTGTTCTGAGGGGTAATAGGTGGATACCTTATGTAGTTGGTTCTTCTTTGATTTCTCTCTCCCCCTATGTTTCTTCAAAATACAGGTGCCTGAGATCCTCTAGATTGTCATCTTCCATCTCACTATTAATCTATTGACATGCCACCTTTTGTTGGATACCTTGGTACAGAAGTGACTGCTCATCCATCTGTCGACTATTAGGGAAGAAAAGTACCTGTTTGATAGCTTGCAAAGCCTGTGTAACCTGTTCTGTTTTTTTGTGAAATGTGAAACACTATATGAATTTCTCCACAACTTCCTGCCAATTGTTGGTCCCTCTTCTTTTTTCTTCTGTTAAGTACCAGGCCTTTGGAATTACGTCCAGGGTGTGGATAAACCTATGGACCCACAGTTCTTCGGGATATCCATTAGCTATCCATTGTGCTTCACATTTCATTAGATGGTTTCTGGGATTTGCGTCCCCTTGGTACTGGTCCTTACCTATCGCTCCTCCTCTTGAAATCTGGCTTTTAGTGCTGCCTCCACCTCATCCCATCGTGTCAATTAGTTACGATGGTTACTCCACCATCTTGTAGATGTGGATTGTAATGCCATGTCCATCAAGGGTACTCTGTGGCCTTCCGGTACCGTGTTTTCTATCTTGGCTATGAAAACACTTACAACATTCATATCTGACAAGATTGGGTATCCCTGAATTTCGGCCCCAATCTAATTTACTCTTGCAATGTTGGCACATCTCCTTGTATTTGTTTCATAGCCTCCTTGCTGCCAATCATCCCATGCTATTTTTTATCCTAATTATGAGCTTTGGGTGCTTCTCCAACCTACCGAGCCTTTTGCTGTCGGGTTGATGTAATCTTCCCTTCTTTCGGCGGTCATTTGGTAGAGATGGCCCAAGAGCTAAGCATCTTCCCTATTATCCACAGTCTCTGTATATCTCAGTCCTTAGTAGGGGTCGAGTGGCTGAGTGAATTTTATTTCCCCATCCTCGAAAATCATCATTTCTTTCTTTAGATCAATTACCGCATAATTTTCAAAAGGCCAATCAATTCCCAATAGTGCAGGGTATGGATCCTTAACCCCCATGATGTCGATGACTTCAAAGTCCATAAATCTCTTTACCCCCTCAATGTCAACTTCAACCTCCTCTAGTCAACCGATGGGAACAATGAAATACTAGTTCGCCATCTGAAGTTGAATCGGAGAGTATATCAATCTTGGCTTCCCTAATGCCTCCCAAGTTTTCCTTGGTAAGATGTTGACATCAAATCCCAAATCAAGCATGGTATCTTTAATCTGGAACCCCGCCACTTGTGTGTTCACTCGGAATTCCTTTCTCGTCCTTCGTTTGTTTCTCTTTATCCTCTAAACATATTTCTAGTCTGCTTCCGCTGATTCTTTTGCTCCTGTGTTCTGTTTTAGCACCCCTTCTAGGTTTTGCTTCAGCTGTTCTAGCATTGGTGCATTGTTAACAATCTTCAGGAATAGGTGGAACCACTCCTGGATTATAGCTTCAGAAGTATTCAACACTTCATTATCTTCCTAAATATTCTGTAGCTCGCTTGATTCCTTTCCCCCCCCATAAGTGGGCAAACGTTTTTGCTGCTTCCTGAAAAAATTGTTTCTGTCGTTCTAGTTTGATAAAGAGCTTTGGGGACGTTGTCCTAGTCAATTTCATTGGGTCCATAGCACATGCATCCTCCCCATTATTTTTCCACCCCATGTTGCTATCGCCATGATTTTCATTGTTTGAGTTCCCATTATCCTGGGTTCTGCATTTACTAGATTCGCCCCCCTCTGTCTAGCTCTTTCCTCCCATATTTTGATGAGCTCCGGGTAATCTTCTATTGCGTGTAAGTTAACTCGGCACTATGAACACCAATTTATCCTAGGGAGTGGACATTATATAGCCACATGTCCTTCTTGATCGCATTTATAGCATCTTACTGGACCTCTACCTCCTGCTCGGCCTCCTCTCATGCCTCCTCCTCTTCCTCGGGGAGCTTAGTTTACTCTGTATGAGGGCCGGTCCATCCGCTCCGCCAGTGCGTCTAGTGCTCAACATTGCTCTATGTTGTGGGTGGTCGAAGCACATAATTCACAGTATATATTATTTGGAACATTGGAATATTTTTGTAAGATCATCAGACACATGCAAGGTTGATGGCCCATGCTTTTGTATACTTCACAATACTCGTTGGTGGTTGGGCTCTGTTGTGCAGGGAACTCTGTGTATTGCTATTTCGGTGGGTATATCCCTTGGGTGTTTACCTATGCAACCCCTCCAAAAGGTGAAGCCCCTTGTGCTCCTGCAGCCGATGTCCCCACGGTTTGGCCCTGCAACCAAGGACATTTTGTTGCTACATGTCCCTCCACGAGACAATGCGTGCACCATACATTTGGTCTCAGTGGTCGCATGGGTTGAATTTCCTTGAGTTTTTCTGTCAGACTAGATATTTGATGCTGCAGACCCATTATCGAGGGGTCCTGTACTGCTGCGCCTCCCTTGAACTCTTGTGGATTACCCGCCATGGATTCTATTTTCATTGCCTGCTCCAGGGCATTCTATAATGTGTCGATCCTTTGTTGAGTCAATGGAGTTCGGGTCAAAGGTATTAAAGCCTTAATGAACCATTACCTCTGATGTTTTGGATCAATTGGATAGATGAGTTTCCCGATGGCATCCTTGAATCTCCGCATCAAATCCCAATCAGTTTCTCCTTCTCTCTGCTTGATCTCCCACATCTCTGATAGGCCTTGTTGGTCTATCTGAGGTAGTTTGAATTCCTTAATGAAATCCCTCTTTATGTCAGCCATCGCTGGATTCGGGTGAGCCTCCAACCATTTCATAAACCATCGCAGGGCTCTCTCCCTAAGATTGGTCTGAAACTCTATTAAATTCCCAACATCTGGTGTCTGTCATGCCCTCCAAATGGCCTCACAAAGATACCAGTGCTGTTCAATGTCGTCGTTCCCTTTCCTAGAGAATTCTGGGTACCGTGTGAGTGATCCCGCCATGTTCACTTGAATAGGTGTTACTAAAATGAAGTTGTTGGATCCTGGTTGTGAGATGGGGCCACTAGCAATCCTACTACTAGTTTGTGCTCTAGTTGGAGACTGAATACTATGCAATCTACTTAATTCATGTAACTTAACAAAAATTTCACTTATGGGCTTGTAGAGCAGCAGGGGAAGGTTGGGACTAGAGCTACTTGAACTGTGGGGACTAGAAATACCTTGAGATATGGACACCAGACTTTCTTGAAAAATTTGCTCCATTGCAACATGCATCTCCACATCGGACACCTCCTCTGGGCACATGTCTGTACCTTCTCCGTCAGACTTCTTTCCTTTCTCCATCTGGGTTGGACTCCTATACACCTGCTGCACTTCTTTCGTGACCCCTCCTATTTCCTGGGGACCCACCTGACCTTCCATTCCTTTTGTCATATGAGGTGCCTCCTCTTTGTTCTTTCGACTACTTTCCTGTCTCTTCAACTCCTTCATCATCCTCTCTCACCACCTTTCTGCAATCTACACCCTCCGATGTGCTCACCACTCCCTAAGCCTGTTGGCGGTCTCGACATCCATACCCCTACTCCTCCTTCTCACGGTTCTTGTAACATCTCTCCCTTAGTCCCTTCCCCTGGCACTGGAGGGTTTACGCTTCCATATCTACTTTTTGGAATCCCATCAGTCCTTCGTCTACCATCAATGCCTTGATCCACAAGAGAATCTCCTTTAACAATTTCCCCTTAACCCAGATCTAAAGGTATCTTCTGCCCTTGAGAAAGACTAGTAGCACTTGGCTGCAAACTCTACTATATTTCCTTCCAAAGTAGATTCCACCCAAAAATCTACAACTCAGGTTAAGTTGGTGTTTAACCAATGAAGGGCCACCAGATCCTCATGCGCCCACTTGCGATTTATCTTCCACGAATTTTCCTTGATGGTCTTGGTCTAAAGCCTCCGCAACCAGTTGTAGATTTCTTCTGGGAACTTTCCCCAAAATATTTCATAGGTATCACTAGCAAAGTTGGAGAATAGAACCAAGTTTTAATCATTTTCTCCTTCTGTCGCATCAGCTCAGCGTGTTGAGTTATGAACTGATCTAGGTGGTTATCCCACCAGATTCGTATTTCTCTTTTGAAGATCCAAGATACCATGATCTAGCTCCCAAATGTATTTTCAGGTCCCGGCAATGGAACCATTTGTTGGCGAGAGAACAAGTCTCGCAGAGAAGACTCGAGTTCAGGGTTAAGGGCCAAAAAGGTTTTCCGTTGTAGTCTAGATTCACGCCAGCATTTACACTCTTCTCTGAAGGGCAGAGAGTCTCACCCAAGGCGTGCCACGACCTTACTGTTATAGGGAGTAGATCGGTATCACCCCAACAACATCCTGTTGGGTGTGGAGCCTGATTATCTTGTTTACTTTGTATCACAACATTGGACCCCTGTACCTTAAAAAGGGGCGGCAACGCCGCCCGTAATTAATCGCTACCATGGGGGGTCCAAGGGGGGGCAATAGGGGGCAACGCCCCCGAAGCTAAAAACAGATGTAAAATTGCCTTGTAAAAGTATAGTAATTTCTAGTCATTCTGGGTCGTTCATTAGGCAAATGATCTGACGGTAGAAGTTATGTTTAGATTAGGGTTTTCTGCCCTAGAAGGCAACCCCTCATTTTATGAGGGCATTGTATTGCGGCTGTGTATTGTATGTGTATTCTAGGAGAGAGAAATAGAGAGGGAGACTGTGAGAAATAACATAGGATATTACAGTGGATCTGCTGTAGGTTTTGTCTTTTTATTTTGCTGGATAATAGAAAGGAAGGACTGGTTGTTCAAGGTGGACGTAGCCCAAACTGGGTGAACCACGCATATCTATGTCTCTCTGGTTTTATGTGTTTTTGTGTGCTTGTATTTTCCGCATATTTTATGTGTTTCATTGCTCTGTAATATTTAATTTTCTAACAACTGGTATTAGAGCCGAAGGTATATTTGGCTGATAAACTGACAGGAAAGAAGGGTTCCTGGTTCGAGTGGGAGCAATGGAGGACGATGGTAAATTTAGGGTCGAGAAATTTAACGGCCAAAACTTCCTGTTGTGGAAGATGCAGATGGAATATTATCTGTATCAGAAAGATCTGTACCTACCATTGAGTGGAAAAACAAAGAAGTCGACGGCCATGACAGACGCGGAATGGAACATTCTCGATAGAAAGGCACTCGGAACAGTACGGTTGTGTCTTGCGGCGTCAGTCGCCTTCAATATTTCGAAGGAAACAACAACAGAGGGTTTGATGCAGACGTTGGCGAAACTATATGAAAAACCCTTGGCCTCAAACAAGGTATTTCTTATGAAACGACTATTTAATATGAGGATGTTGGAAGGTGGATCTGTTGCAGACCATTTAAATGATTTTAATACAGTTACCAGTCAGTTAAGTTCTGTAGGGGTAAACTTTGATGATGAAGTTAGAGCTCTTTTATTCTTGTGCTCATTACCAGAGAGTTGGAATGGTTTAGTAATGGCCATTAGTAACTCTGTCTCTGGATCTAGTACTTTAAAGTTTGATTATGTTGTTGGTGCTATCCTTAGCGAGGAAATGCGACAGAAAAGCTCCGGTGAGACATCATGTAATGCTTTGAGTGCAAAGTCTAGGGGAAGAAGAATGGAAAGAGGAAAGAGCTCGGGATATCACAGTAAATCAAGGAAAGGCATATCCAAGTCCAGATCGGGGATAGTGTGCTGGAATTGCGGAAAGAAAGGACACCTAAAGAAAGACTGTAGATCTTGTAAGGGAAAAGAAGGAGACACACAGCAAGAAAACAATCATGAAGCAAATGTGACAGGTGATGTGTTACAAGATGCTTTGATTCTTTCTTTCGAAAATTTTACTGATTCTTGGGTTGTAGATTCAGGGGCTTCATTCCATGCCACACCTGATAAGAAATATTTTCATGACTATGTTCAAGGAGATTTTGGACAAGTTCGTTTGGGTGATGATAAACCCTGAAAAATTGTTGGAATGGGTAAAGTTCTTGTAAAACAACAGAATGGAAACCAATGGCTACTAAAGGAGGTAAGGCATGTTCCAGATCTGAAGAAAAATCTGATTTCAACAGGGCAGTTAGGTAGTGAAGGTTGTGTGACAACTTTCACAGATAAAACTTGGAAGGTCACCAAAGGAGCGTTGGTAATAGAAAAAGGTGAAAAGGTTGGTACATTGTATTTATGCAATGGTATTTCTAAATCTGTTAATGCTTTAACTTCCAAAGGAGTAGATGCAGTATTATGGCATCATAGGCTCGGACACATGAGTGAGAAGGGAATGAATATTCTTCACTCAAGAAATTTTTTGCCAGGTTTGAAGAATGTTGATTTGGATTTATGTGAGAATTGAATTTATGGAAAATAGAAGAGAGTCAGATTTCTCAGAGTTGGGAAAGAAAAGAAGAGCGAAAAATTGGAGCTTGTGCATACAGATGTATGGGGACCTGCTCAGGTATCATCTCTCGGTGGCTCTCATTATTATGTTACTTTTATTGATGATGAAACTAGAAAAACATGGATTTATTGTATTCAGAATAAATCTGATGTATTTGATACTTTTAAGAAATGGAAAGCTTTGGTTGAGATTGAGACAGGAAAGAAGTTGAAGTGTCTCAGATCAGGCAATGGAGGTGAGTATTGCAACAAAGAGTTTGATAGGTACAGTTCAGAGCATGGAATTTGTAGAGAGAAGACAGTTCGAAGAACACCACAAGAAAATGGTGTGTCAGAAAGGATGAACAGAACAATCATGGAGCGTGCAAGGTGCATGAGATTGCATGCAGGATTGCCTTTACAATTTTGAGCAGATGCTGTAGATATTGTTGTTTATCTAATAAACAGAGGGCCTTCAAGTTCCTTGGATGGTGGTATTCCAGAGGAAGCATGGATAGGTAAAAAGGTAAACTACTTTTTTTTTAAGCCTTTTGGTTGTGAGGGCTTTGTCCATATTAATAAAAAAAACAGAACAAAGCTTGAGGCAAAATCAAAGAAATGTACCTCTATTGGATATGGTGCTAATGATTTTGGTTATCTCTTATATGATTATGAAAATCACAAAATCATTAGGAGCAGAGACGTAATATTCAATGAAAAGGTCTTGTATAAGAATCAACTGCAGGAAAAGAAACAGGAGAAAGAAAGCAAGGAATACACAGTTCTTCATGAGATAACTGAAAAAGTAAAGGTGCCTGAAAATAATAATAATCAACACCCATAGCAGCAGCAACCACCACAACAGCAACAGGCACCTCAAACACCTGAAAGTGGTGTTAGAAGATTTACTAGGATAAGTAGACCCCCTGAACGATACTCTCCTTCATTATATTATTTATTGTTGACTGATTTTGGTGAACCTGAATGTTATGAAGAAGCAATGCAGGTTGAAAGCAAGAAGAAGTGGGAGCTAGCCATGGAAGAAGAGATGGACTCCTTAATGCATAACCATACTTGGGACTTAGTCAGGTTACCTGCAGGTAAAACTACATTGCAGAATAAATGGGTTTACAGGCTGAAAGAAGAAGATGGAGGAAAACAGAGGTACAAAGCTAGACTTGTGGTGAAGGGGTTTGCACAGAAGAAAGGTATTGATTTTGATGAAATATTTTCTCCTGTTGTTAAAATGAATTCAATTAGAACTATTTTAAGTCTTGTAGCAACAAAAGATTTACATCTTGAACAGATAGATGTAAAGACAACATTTCTCCATGGAGATTTGGAGGAAGAGATATACATGCAGCAACCAGAAGGATATGAGGTAAAAGGGAAAGAAAAATTGGTGTGCAGGTTAAAGAAGAGCTTGTATGGCTTAAAACGGGCTCCAAGGCAGTGGTATCTAGAATTTGACAAGTTTATGTCTGAACAAGGTTATACTAGATGTCACTCTGATCATTGTGTTTATCTAAAAAGGAAAAATGATGGCAGCTATATTATATTGTTATTGTATGTAGATGACATGCTTGTTGCGGGGTCTAACATGCAGGAAATAAATGTGCTCAAAAGAAAATTGGCAAATTCATTTGCAATGAAGGATTTGGGAGCTGCAAAACAAATCCTTGGTATGAAGATAACTAGAGACAGGAAAAATCGCAAATTAACACTGTCTCAGAATGAGTACATAGAAAAGGTGTTGAAAATATTTAATATGCAGAATGCAAAACCAGTTAGTACACCTTTTGCTAGCCATTTCAAACTTAGTAAGGAGATGTTCCCAAAGACCCAAGAAGACATGGATTATATGTCTAAATTTCCATATGCATCAGCAGTTGGAAGCTTAATGTATGCAATGGTCTGCACAAGGCCTGATATTGCATATGCAGTGGGAGTTGTAAAAAGGTACATGAACAATCCAGGAAAAGAACATTGGATGGCAGTAAAATGGATTCTGAGATATTTGAGAGGTACCACAAATCAAGCATTATGCTTTGGTGGTTCAAACATTGCTCTACAGGGATATGTTGATGCAGATATGGCAGGTGACAGAGATAACAGGAGGAGCACTACAGGATATGTATTTACTGTAGGTGGAACAGCTGTCAGTTGGGTTTCAAAAATCCAAAGTGTTGTTACACTTTCAACAACAGAAGCCGAGTATGTTGCTGCTACAGAGGCTAGTAAAGAAATGATTTGGTTACAAAGGTTTATGGATGAATTGGGTAAGAAGCATGATATGGGCACACTATACAGTGATAGCCAAAGTGCTATTCATCTTGAAAAGAACTCAACATTTCATTCTAGGACTAAACACATACATCTCAAGTACCATTTCATACGGTCAGTATTGGAAGATGGAGAGTTGAAGCTGGAAAAGATACACACTAGCCAGAATCCTGCAGATATGCTAACAAAAGTTGTAACTAAGGAGACACTGAGAACATGCTCAGTTTCAATTGGTCTTCAAGGATGACAATGAAGATGAGAAACAGCCAGGTCCAAAGAGGAGTCATTTCCCAGCAAATGAAGCAGCGGTGGAGTTGCTACAATCAATCTCCAAGTGGGATATTGTTGGGTGTGTAGCTTGATTATCTTGTTTACTTTGTATCACAAAATTGGACCCCTGTACCTTAAAAAGGGGCGGAAACTCCGCCCATAATTAATCATTTTCGTGGGGGGTCCAGGGGGGGCGGCAGTGCTTTTCGGAGCCCCCCCCCCTGGTGGGGGTTTTCGGGTGCAGCGCCCCCGAAGCTAAAAACATATGTAAAATTGCCTTGTAAAAGTATAGTAATTTCTAGTCAATCTGGGCCTTTCATTAGGAAAATGATCTGACGGTAGAAGTTATGTTTAGATTAGGGTTTTTTCCCTAGAAGGCAACCCCTCATTTTATGAGGGCATTGTATTGTGGTTGTGTATTGTATGTGTATTCTCGGAGCGAGAAACAGAGAGGGAGACTGTGAGAAAGAACAGAGGATATTACAGTGGATCTTTTGTAGGTTTTGTATTTTTATTTTGTTGGATAATAGAAAGGAAGGACTGGCTGTACAGGGTGGACGTAGCCCAAACTGAGTGAACCACGTATATCTGTGTCTCTCTAGTTTTATGTGTTTTTGTGTGCTTGTATTTTCCGCATATTTTATGTGTTGCATTACTCTGTAATATTTAATTTTCTAACACATCCATACAGTCGAATCAAAGCAAAACCAAAGTCTTAGACAGTCATAACACAACATCCCATAAAATATACCTTTCAGTAAAACAGTGAGACTAATGATAAATAAAATTTTAAATGGAGCTTATAACATCATTCATTCACACTCATAGCAAGTACTCAGAAAAACACTCCTGAATATATTAATCATTAGCCTTCAGTGGCAAACTATTTCAAGGCTCAACTATATGAGCATAAACAGAGCAGAATACAATACTTCCTATTGGACAGAGAGAAAACACAGTAACCTAGAGGAGAGGAGAACAATGAAACCTAGACAGAGCTCTCCTGAGGCTCCCTGTTTCCTATTCCCATCTGCGCTAGCCTTCCTATTCGTTGGCTAGCTACCTATTTGTCCTGCTACTAGTGCGACTGACAGTTCCTCCTTTCTTCTTGCTTGGCTATCTTTCGTTTCTTTCTATTCATCAGGAGTTCACTTCTTGTTTCCTTCTGCGCTCTTCCGCCATCTATGCTTTCTCCTACAATAGTTGCGACACCTGTCCTCTGCTCCTTCGCAACCTTGACACCTTTCTGCTTATCGAGGTTGCGTTTTTCCACGTATTCGCTGCAACTCAAAATCTGTTGAGTTTCAAAAAAAGGGCCCCAACAATTCTTTCTAGGCCTATTGTTAGAGAAGCTACTTTACTCAAGCATAATTATGTTTTGCATGAAATTTACGTTGAGAAATATGCATTTGATAATGACTTTCAAGATGTTTATGAAAAATTTAGTCAAGGAAACCAAGTAGAGGAATTGGGTTACCATGTACATAATAAATTGTCATATCATTTGTACAAGATTTGTATTCCATAGGGGGAGAGAGTGAATGTCATAAGGGAAGCACACGCTTTTCTTATTTTTTGAGATTTTGGTGTGAGAAAAACAATGTCACATCTTCATAGGTATTGTTATTGGTCTCGTATGCTTGAAAGTGTGTCAAGTTTCATTAAAGGTTGCTCATTATGTGTAGTCAGTAAGCCTAGCAATAGGAAGTTAGGATTGTACACACCACTTGCTTTACCTTCATGTTAATGGGAGAGTGTTTCTATGTATTTTGTAGGAGGTCTTCTATTGTCAAAAAGAGGTCATGAATATTTGTATTTAGTTTTGGATAGGTTCAAAAATATGTGTATATTAATGCCATGTAAAAAGAAAATCACAGATAAAAAAATAGCTCAAATATTCTTTCATCATGTTTGGGTTCATTTTGAGTTGCCCACATCCATTTTTAGTGATCGAGATTCTCGATTTTTTGGGAATTTTTGGTCAATTTTATGGGATTTGATGGATACCAAGTTCAAAAAGAGTACGCCCTTTCATCCACAAACAAATGGTCAAATCGAAGTGGTCAAATGAACAATCTTACATCTTCTTCGAGGATACTGCAGAAAGCATCCTAAGTTGTGGGATGAACAGTTACATTACATTTAGCATGCGTACAACCATGCAAAACACTCTTCTACACAAACATCGCTATTAGAAGCATGTCTTGGATACTTGCCTAGATCTCCATTGGATTTCATTTTTGGGAAGGATGTTTCTATTGATGGCCATAGAGACATATACAAAGCCAAGAAGTTCATAGAACAAATCCAATTGATACATCAAACAGTTCAATATCAGCTTGAAAAGATCCAATGCAAGTACAAATCAAGGCACACCAAGAATCTTGTAGATCACAAGTTCCAAGTCAGTGACGAAGTTTGGCTTCACATTAGAAAAGAGAGGCTTCAAGGGGAAGGTAAAAAACTGAAACCAATCCGTTGTGGTCCTTTTAGAATTTTGTAAAATATTGGTGATAATGCCTTTAAGTTAGATTTTCCTTCATACATAAAAATTTAATTTGTTGTTAATGTTTAGAACTTAATTTTGTATGACATTTCGTTGATTGAATATCAAGGAGAAAATGTTTGTATTCCATCTATTGAATACTTTTCTCTAGAATACCTTGATGGGCTTTAGCAAGACACCATTCTTGATAGAAGAACAAGGAAATCAAAACGAGGGAGTATAGAATACCTTCATGTCAGGCTCAAAGGAACAATTCCTTCTAAGGAAAACTAGATCGAGATTAGAAAGGTGAGGGAATTGTACCCTTGTTTGCTGAACAACTAAAAGTGATATTTTGGGGTCCAAAAGCTTCCAGTGGGGAGGAATGATCAAGTGCTCAAAATTATGCTAAAAATTTAAATTTTTCATAATGGTGTGTTTTGTGGTGGATTTGTCGCACAGGTGTACGAAATCACACCATCTTAAAGAGTGTGGTCTACTCTTTAAACTATTGGTAATAGGCATAAAGTGGTGGAGCTAAAAAGCACACAATTCAATGGAAAAAGTATGCAAAAGTATGCTCAGGTTAAAATAAAACTAAAACGCAAATATACAGAAGCTATCAAAGAGAATCAAAACGATAATAATACAAACGATGGCTCAAATGCCTCTTCTTATTAAACGTTTGAAATGGAGAAGAAATTTTACCCACTTGCCAAAGGCACCTAGGCAATGGCTCTACGTCCCGATGCAAGGATGTTTCCTTCCAAGCTCTACCTCTGATGCAGTCTCTCTCTCTCTCTCTCTCTGTCATGGTGGGCTAGGATTGTTGGGTGGCCAACGATCGAGTCCTCTTCAGCTCTAGCTTCAGGTTACACACTGTTGGTGTTGTTTGGGAAACTTTGGCCAGCATAACAATGTGATCGCCATTTCTTCATCTCTTGGTGGCTTTATATAGGGGAGTTTCAAATCCTCCTTCCCTCCCTTGGTACATGATGGATGGTGACCCAAGGGAGAGGTATGATTCCATTGTGTGCTTCACATATTCCTTTGTGTACTCACATGACATCTAGGGAGGCATTGGTGGCTGTCCTTAGGTGGCTTCATATAAGGAGTAACTGTCCTTTGCTTGGTGTGGTCTCGGAAAGCGGCATTTTTCCATTTCCAGTAATGCGCGCTTGTTGGAAAAAAAGGTGCACAAAAGGCACTCTTCTCGAAGGATTAAGCGCACATTTCAACATTTAAGACTAGTTCAAATCTGATTTTCTTAAAACCTTAGAGATTTTAAATACTTCTTGATTCCATAATGTGTTCCTGGCCTGTAAATCCTTAGGCTTGAAATTAATTAATGTCATCTTCTGCTATATGATTTTCCAGTGTTAACAGTTTCCCCCTAATGTGTGAAGTCTAGGAAGGATTGTATATCCTAAATACATTATAGTTTCTTTTCTGTATCATGCACAAAGAGAGAGAGAGGCCTGTGTGAATCTTGGAATTAAAAACACCTTGCACTATTTCCTGGATGACCATGGCCTAAGGGGCCCCTGCAAGAAAAAAAAATATATAACATATATACAAAATTTCAATGAGGCGGGCATGTCCCATGATCATGATGCTATGGCTAGTTAAACAAAATTGACAGATACATGTGTTGTCTATGTCACTACCATGGTAGTGATGTTGGCGGTTGTTGATGATGACTGTTGATGCCCTTAGGGGCTTTTTTCTTTGACGATAGGTAGAATGTGTTAGTCATCAGTATTTTTTCCTGTTGTGATGACTATATGCCTTGCCTAGGTTTTCTAAAAACCAATTTCAAATAGTCAATTTGTCCTCTAGAAAACCCCTTGGAGAAATTTTTATCTTTTTCCTCTCTTATAGACTATGTTAGAAGTGGTCATCAAGTTTAGGTCTTGATAAAACTCCCCTGTCCATAACTGTCATAAGCCTTGTATCTCTGAACATTCAAAATCCCCCGTTTTCACATAGCTCACTGTCAATCATAGGACAAAGTTTTCTCCTCCCCTCTCACTATTTAAAATACCCATATGATGACCTGAATATGCCTAAGAAGTCCTTTAGAAATTATAACAAACTGTCTAGGTTTAGGTGATGGTGTTTAGGGTAAGTATCTTGAGAAGAATATCTCTAGTCAAAAACCTTGTTTTTAATATCAGTCAGCCATCCTCTCTTCTTATCTTGCAAAACAAAACCCTTGTTTACCCCTAGGTCATACACCATCAAAATGTTCGTTGTGTTTTGTTTTAGCAAAGCTTATAAGGTTCAAATTCAGGAAGAAGCAGAGTAAGAAGGTCCTATGTCCGAAGAAAAGTGATCAAGTGAAACTTTCAATCATTATCATCATGATGCCTCAGAAAAGGTCTCCAATGATCAAAGTAATTTTATCAATGCATCCCTGCAGGGGTGCTAGGATAGATCGCATTAAGCATTTAGAACGGAGACATGAGGAGAAGAAACTTCAAAGAAAGACTCACACTTAAAATAAAAAACACCAAGAAGGTCAAAGAATTGTTCATCCCAACAAAAGGAGAACAAAAGTGTAGTAGTTTTCTGGAAAAAGACTTCCAGCAGTTTAGGCATCAAAGTGAAAAGCATAAAAAGGGAACAAATGCCTTTCTTATACCCCTATAGCCTAGACTCTAAACCATCAAAGACACTGTCATCACAAAGGAAGCTAAATCTAGTACAAAAGAGAGTTAACCTAAGAGACACAATGCAGATATTTTGGAGTTTGAAATATCTTACATGTTCACTATCTCCACAGTAAATTTCTATAAGAAACATGTCTCATACATATTGATAAAGGATAAACCATTTGAATTTCCTCCTTCAATGATAAGCAGATGTAAAACACTTTTTTTTATGAGGCGCCTCCTTCAATGATGATAAGCAAAGGGTATGAACAATTTTGTTTATATTACCTCCTTCAGTGATAAATAGACACAGGGCACAAGGTTTAGTTTTCAAGAGAAGCTTCATCCAAATCATAAGCAGAGATCCTAAGCAGTTATGTTTGCATTGCCTCCTTCAATCATAAGCAGAGGGCAAAGACATAGTTTTAAACAAGCCTACTTCAAAGATGATAAGCAAAGGGCATGACACAAATATTTTGTTTAGAAGGCTAAAAGCTTCATTTGGAAAACAGAGACCGGGCCTAAAGTTGTTTTAAAGGACCTCCTTCAATTTATAAGCAGAGGTCAAAGACTGCTTTAAAGGGCCTCCTTCATTTGAAAAACAGAGAGGAAAAAGTTTATAGGAACTAATTTTAAAAGCCAAAGAAAGTGGCACCTCCTTCATATATAAGTAGAGAGTGCATAGTTTCCAAACTGGTTGCACTATTGAAAAAATCTGATTAAAAATACCCCACAGTAAAAAATGTTTCAAAAAATGTTTCATAGAAATAGGTTAAATGAGCACAGGGAGGAAAAGGTTTAATAAAACTATTTTGAAAAAGTCAAAAGGAAGGCTTTGTGCTTTAAAAACATTTCACAAGGCACAAAAGCCCTCAAAGGGCATATCTTATTCTCATATTATCGATTGGAAATAGGAGGGGGTCTCTCTGGTTCCTTGGCAAACATTCTGTGCACGTTTTCCAGGACGTGACGTGCCTGTGCCTAAGCGCTACGTGTCTGTAGCAGCTCACCGAAAGAAAATACAAAGTACATGTTTCAACGCCCGACCCTTGTTCAGCTTTTATGCCTGGCGCCCACAACTGCCCGGCGTGCAAACCTCGTTTAGAAAGCCAGTTTTTTGAACTAGCGCAGTGTATTTTTCTCGTGCAGTCTTCGTTCAGATGCTACACACCTGTGTGCAAGGGCGTAGCACCTGCTCATTTCATTACAAAGGGCCAAAAATTTCCAGTCTTTCTCAAGGATCATTTTTCATCACTGCAAAGAAGTTTTTCAAGGTATTTATCACTATCTTTTACCCCTCAGTTGCTCTTAAAACATAAAAGATGTTTTGAAAACTGAATTAAAGGAGAAAGAAGTTTTAAAGGAAAAGAAAGCTTTTTTTAATTTAAGGGTTGTTTAGTAGATTTTGGAGAAGAATAGAAAAATCAAAATGCCTCCAAAGAATAGGGTAAAAAAGGGAGGCCAACATAACAGATTTGAGCTCACCACTGTTCAAGAAATCATTGCCTCTCCCTCAATCTTGTCCTGTTTTCAAGAGGTCATTTGCTTTGATTTTTGCAGTAGAATACCAAAGGTCACTAGCCACCCTTATTTAACTGAGATTTTTGCCTTGAGATTAGATGGAAAGCAAGTTCACATAGCAGGTCTAGATTTTGAACTTACTCCTAGAGCTGTTTCTAAAGCAACCAAAATCCAAAACATAGGAGAGGAGTGGTTCAAACAGTCATACCTTGACCTCAGCCACTATCAGCCTTTCCTAAAACCAAATCATCAAGATGCATGCAGCTCCATTTTTCATTTTTCACACTTGTTGGATGACTATGCAGTCCTCATGAAGATAATCATGAAATTTTTCATGTGTGAAGGTAGATTCTCTCGAGTATATTCCTATCACATCAGACTCCTGATGCATTTCACAAAAGCTAAGCTGCTAAACCTACCCTTTTTCCTGTGCAAGAGTATAGACAAGATTTCTTCCATTTTTAGAAAGAAGCCTCCATCTCAACAGAAAGCAATTTTATTCCATCACTCTCTCATTAAGATCATTATCCTTCACTAGCTGAAATAAAAGGGCGTCCCTTGGGAAAATTTCATCTCTCACCCTGATTTTACTTCTTTATCTTCTATGCCACTAGAAATCAGGCCATTTTCATCCCGAGACTCTCCTCATGCTCATTCCTTTCCCTCCACACCCTATGTTTCCTCTTCTTCTCATGAGTCTACTCCCAAAAAAAAACCATCCTCCACAGATGATAGTGAGAAAGAAGAATGTAGTAAAAGAAAATAACAAGGAAGTGACAATGACAAAGAACAAGTGATGGTGACAAAGAACAGGAAATTGATGAAAGCATCAGTAGAGGGAATGGAAAGCATGATGAGGCAGGCAGTCCACAAGGAGAGAGTGAAAGTAGTGATCTTGAAAGTGGCAGCCCACAAGGAGAAAATGAAAGCAGTAATCATGAAAGTGGCATCCCACAAGGAGAAAATGAAGACAGTGATGAAGAAAAAGGTAGCCCACAAAGAGATAGTGAATATAGTAAAGAAGAAGGTAGCCCACAGCAAGAAAATGAAAACAGTGATCATGATGAAGGCAGTCCACATCAGGAAAACATTGAAAACAATGAAAATTATGGAGACCAAACTAAACAAGCCAAGAAGTGCAAACAGAGAATGTTTTTAGAGAAGAGGACAGCCCTGAGGTTGTAGGAGACCAAACTAAACAAGCCCATATGTTAAATCCTCCTCTCACTCATCATCAGCAAGGCCAAGAGCATGTGTTTACTACCTCTCCAAGGCAAGGGGCCATGCTTCCTTCATCAAAAGTAGCAAAGGCAAAAAACACCAAAGTAGCAAAGAAGAAAACCACTCAAGCAGTGACTAGCAATGTCACTAGGGCACTAAGGAGTAGAGGCAAATTGCCAAAGAAGAGCAATGTATAATTGCCCAAGAAAACGAGAGGAAAGAAAATCATTAAAGGCAAGGGCAAAGAGAAGATTGAACCGCAAGAGAGCAGCCATGAGCATGAAAGGGAATTTGACATAATAAAAATAGACAGTGATGCTGAAGATGATGAGGCCAGTATTCTTAGATCTCTTTTGCAAAACTTGGAGGCTCAAATTAAAGACTTGTAAAATGGCCTAGAAAGGTCAAAAGACATCATCCACTATTTGCAATTGAAAAATAATCAAATGAGTGGACATATGGCAATTTTTGAGGCCCGGGCACTCAAATACAGAAGGGAAGCTCAAAAGTCACAAGTGAGGCTAGAGGAATACATGTGTGAGTATGCGGAAGATGATGAAGAAGAAGGGCCAGCAAGAAAGAGACCTAAGACCATGGGTCTTAGAAGAGCATTGCAAAAGCAGAAAGAAGAAGAATCAGCTCATGCACAGCAGTAACCTCTTACGGAGCTTCTTGCCAAAGAAATTGAGAATGATAGAGATTCTTGGCTTGGGAGGGAAAATCAGCATTTGGAAACCAAATTGGAGAAAGCTAACAAGGATTTAGGCCTACAAAGAAGAATGACCGAGCACTACAAGAAGTTGAATCAGTTTTCCCGAAGGAAACTCAAAGCTGCGAAAGGAGGCACCCAGCGGAAAAATGTGGAAAAGGCCTATCCCAGCTTGGAATTATTGCTCAAGATTTTTTGCATGTTTCTAAAAACCCTTAAGGGGTTTACTCACCAAATTTGGGCATTTTTGGACACATTCTTGTTTTTTGTGAATTTTAGGCCTAAAAGCATAAAATCATGGGTGCCTTAACTTTTTATCAGAGCATCTTCAGCTGAAGAAAAATATGTTTTTGGATTCCTTGACATCAAAGGAACATGCTCAGAAGTTTTCATATCAAATGAAGTTGTTTTGGTCCCTCAAAAAGGCCAAAAACAGCTATTTTTTACCTTTCTGCCCCTAATATCAGCAGGTGCTACACTCCTGGGTTTTTTCACTATTTCGAATTTTTTACTAACTTTCATGCATTATATTTTAAAAATTCAAGTATTTTTGGAAATTAGACATCTGTAGCTTTCCAACGAGCCATCATGGGACTCATTTCGACATCGGGAGGTCCGCCAAAACTTCACTTCAAAACAAACTTTTTTCTGGCGCTACGCTCCTGTAGATTTTGCTGAAAAGCAGTTTTCTGAGTGACGACTGGACCAAATGTGCGTTAAGCAAGTTTATCTTGTGTTTCAGGCCTTGAAAGTGATTCTTTTTTTCTATTTTCGTCCAAAAAGATATTTTTGAAGGATATTTTGTGCCTTGGACTTTGTTAAGCCTCAAGGACAGTTTTAGATATTTGTTTTTGGCCAATGGCCTTCTAGTTGCTCTATGTGGTTTTCCTCCTCTTTGGATTATATAAAACAAGAGGATTCATTGTAACAGGAGGCAGAACTTGATATATTGAGAGCAATACATAGCATTATGAGCTTGGAAGAAATACTTGTTTTATGAAGTGGATGATGTCTTGCTTGGCTTGATGGTGGAGGAGCATTGTGTGCAAGATTCCATGGCTTGGTGAATGGTGATGTTTCTCTTATTTGCTTATGTTTCCTTGTTTTCATTAATTTTCCATACTTCTCATTCGCTGTATATCAGAAAAGTATATGTTGAGACATGCTCATGGAAGCACCTCAAACATCCTGCATGTTACAGCTTTAATGTTTTCCTCTTCTTGATCATTTCTAAAGGATTCTTAACTGTCCTTTAGGTCCATCAAGAAATTGTTATTTGTTTCATTTATGGTTAGTATATTTTTCTATATTGTATGATTTAAGTTATGGCCTGCTTACTTATAGCTTCTCAAAACTCCATTTCTGAAATCTTTCTATGAAATATTGGTTGTTTTAGTTAAGTCAAAGAGGTCTCGTTCGATCTTGCTCTTTGTCCATGCTTACAAACTTATTTCAGAGTTCCCGATAGCTCAAGATATGTTGTTTAGGAGTTCCCTCTTTATAGATTGAGTTGGTTGTTTATCTTATTTGTTTTCCCAACAGCTGAAGGTGATTTTCTAGAGTTAGAGGTTCTTATGCGTCTATGTATCGTCGGATTGTTTATCTTTCACATGTATCAGTTTGAGTTTTATTCATAGAGATTTATGGTTTTCCCTACCTCATGAATACCTGCTTTAAAACTATATATGTTTAAGATCTATTTGTCTTTCACAAACTTAATGTTCATTTCACTTCATTTTCACCCAAAGAATCCATCTACCTTGACTAAATCGGCCCTGCAGTAATACCTTGTCTACCATTTAGACAATCCTGACTTTGTTTGACCCCATAGCCCTATTGATTTGATAAAATCTCTTTCTATTTGTCCTTTTTTATTATTTAACCTCAAAAACCCAAAAAACAAACAAAAATATACTTAACAGCTAGCCTAAAATCAAACATACAAAGTGAACAAGTTCACATCCTTCGCATAATAGAGAGAGCCCTCTCTCAGTCCAGGAAGGCTAGGTCCTAGGACTCCAAAGCTTGGTCTGATGTTACCCTGTCATTTGGTTTACCAATCTGCCAAATTATGGGACTCTAACATAATGGCGATCACGGTGGGACTTCTGAGTACATAGTTTCCTGAATACCTCATACAAGCTTAGTTAGACTTAGAAATACAGGTGAATCTGCCTCCTCATCACCACACTGACATACTGGCGATTGCGGTGGAAACACTAAGTACATAAACAGCCTAACAAACCTTGGTAGACTCATTAGTCCTTCTATATTAAAATCAGACAAATAACCTATAAATTCATTTAAAGTAGACTATCTTTGTTTCACCACCTTAGATAAGTGATGAATCAAATATAGGACACTTTTACAAACCAGGCTGCATATAAAACTCCATAAAAAACCTCACAAAAACATCCCTATATTAGTTTCTATTATTCATTGGTGGTGGACCATAAAACTTTGTCTTCACAAGACAATAGTATTCACCTGGCGACTCCACTATCCTCTAGTAGGCCTAATACTCCATTTAAAAAACCAAAAAATTTCCATAAGCATGATATCCTGTTGACTTACCTTTCCAATCACAAAGATCATGATGCAGCCTCTGAAATCAGTGACAAACTAAGTACTACTTAGGAATTCAGAAATTTTCATCAAACATAAAAAATCAGCAGAATTGCCTAAAAACAGAACTATAACTTTCTCAACGTCCTAGCAAACTGTTGATCAAAGTTTTAGAACACTCTCATTTTTTTTTCTAAAAATAATTTCCATAAAAAACACCTTTTTCAGTATTGGTGGTGGACCATAAACTTCAAAGCATCCACCTGGCGACTCCACTAGCCTTCATTTAGTTTTAAAAACTTTACTAGCATCCGTAATACTCTTAAAGAGGACACCATCCAAAAACAATCACAACTGTCATCCTCTCTAAATTTTGAATTTGAAATCTGGCTTCACGAAGAATTAATACCAGATCTCATCCAGACCCAAATCCTCCTATCATAGTTGATGACCCATAAAAGATTTTGTGGCAAACTTCTGAAACTGGTAACTTAGCTACCGATAGGACCATTCACAAAGAAAGCTTTGTACCTGAACATCTTACATCCTTGCAAGATCCCTAGTTTGACTTGTGTTCAACAAAAATCATTTTTAGAAACAAGTCACATAGTAGAATCAACCTTGTCGATCTTAAGCCCTTAGATTTGCAGCAGATTCCTAGCACAGAAGCCTCACCCACTACACCACACGATTTTCAACTTCTCCACCACTTAGGCTCTTTTCACCCCAAATCTTCTCAAAATCAGTCTACAAGTCCAAGTACTTCCGTCACACCCATTCAAAACACCACTGTGAAAATCACCTCATCCCATACTACAAATCCTCATACTGTAAATCTACCATCAGTTCCCATCATGGCAGCCTGGTATGTGCCCTTAGTATTACCACAGCCTTTGGTACCTTTGCAAAATTATTACCAATCCATAATCCCACACTTTACCGGGACTGAGTCTACTACTGCCCAACAGCATGTAGATAGAATCAGTGATGCTTTTGACTACATGGAACTAGAAGATGAAACCATAAGATGAGAATATTTTCCCAAAGCCTAGGTGGAGAAGCCAAGAAATGGTTTAAAAACTTGGCTCCTAACAGTATACATCATCTCCCATCACTCTACCAAACATTTATAAACAAATGGGAAGTCAGGAAAAACCCCATCCAAATCCTTTCCGAATACAAAAATATTAAAAGGAATATGGGAGAAAGTGTTCAAGACTATTGCACTAGGTTCAACAGTGTCTATAATGTCCTTCTGCCTCACATGAAACCTCCACTTGGCCTAGCACTAGAAAAATTTCCCAAAGGTTTCGATCTAGATATGACATACCAATTAAGAGAAAGAGACCCCGCAACTTTAGAAGAAATGCAAAAGGTAACTATTAGTGTCGAAGCCAACCTAGCCGAGAAGAGAGTTAGGATGAGATCAGAAAAGAAATTCACTTACCGAGATGAGACCATACCTTCCATTTCCTCTTTAGATTCCAAAATAGAAAACCTGGTTAGGACTATGGAGAGAATGATGGAAAGAATAAATCTAAGTGAAAGGGCACCTCTAAGGGACAACCAGCCAAATCCTCAAAACAGAAACCGGAATCAAAACCTTAGAAGGGACCCACCTCAAATAAAACCAAGGGAAAATGATCAACATATCAGGCCACCTTTCCAAGAAAACTATGTTGATGAGGTAGAAAGAGATATTGAACCACTTGATGAAAATCACTTAAACTTGATAGGTTCTAATAGAGAGGGTGAGGTTTTTATCACAGACGAAGAACAATTTTTCTTCTCCTCAAACCAAAATAAAAAAAATTATGAGGACCTCGAAGATCCCGAAATAGGATTACAAAATGCCATAATGGAATTCCATAGGCAATATGATCTTAGGAGTAAGAAAAACCAAGATAACTCTAGGAAAATTAGCTCAGATACTATTGTTACAAAAGCCCCCGATACCATTCTTAAAATAACAACAGATAGTAGCAAAATCATGGCTAAGAAAACTGATAAAAAAAAAGACAAAACTAGCCAGGAAAACCTTGATCTTAATTGTCCTAGTACCTCTACTAAGATCCCCGAAAAAACTTTGTTGAAAAAATATCCTAATCAAATTCAGCAAGATAAACTTATAGAAAAAGTCGTGGCTGATAAAACTAAAGCAAATATATCTAAAAATCAAGTACCTTTCAGTTTTGAAGGGGAAATTTCCAAAATTAAGATCACCATGCCTCTCACTGAACTAATTTCCCAAAGCTCATACAAATATCAAGTGCTAAAGGTCCTAAACATAGGAAATGATGCAGATACTTTACACCTAGCTGATGACACCCCTGAGTTGTTGTTTGGACCAAAAATAGAAGGAAAATATCAAGAGGGAACCACTCCTCCTTTTTACATTAGTCTGAATATACATGACCAAGTCCTACATAATGCCATGCTAGATCCTGGGGCCTCTCACAATCTCATGCCAAAAGTGGTAATGGAAATATTAGGCCTAGAAATAATGAAACGTTATAAAGACTTATATTCATTTGATTCAAGCAGAGTCAAGTGTTTAGGCTTGATAAAGGATATTTGTGTCAATTTGGCACAAGTACCTGCTAAACACCTGGTCATGGACATAGTGGTAGCAGACATTCCTCCCAAGTACGGAATGCTTTTATCCAGATCTTGGGGGGCCAAGCTCCAAGGAAATATTCAAATAGATATGTCTTATGCCACCATTCCTTTTTTTTAACTAGACAAGAAGATTGTACCGAGAATCACACATGAAGTATATGGTTAGCAATCAAGAAAGACCAGACAACGTACCTCATTATTATGTACATTCATACCTTAATTCTTTCATTTTACATACTGATGAGGACATTGATAAACAGATAAGTAAATTTGAAGAAAATATAGGCCCACTGCATCAGGCACACCAGCTTCTCTATGATGAGCTAGATACTCAAAACTATCACGACCCGGAACAATTGTATTCTGATGAAAAAGAATCTGATGTTCTAGACATAGAAAATAAAACCTAAAAAATAGAAAAAAAATTACACTCTCAAGCAAGTTGCTCAAACTAAGTACGAGCCTCAAAAATACAATCATAACCTTTTCCCAATACAAAGGCGCCAACGAACTTGCATAGAACAAAAATCTTTGGAAATCAAGGCCAAGAAAGCCTTATGTTCTTACCATATCTAAATACCTGGCCATCCCAAGACTTTACACCCTCAAATAAAACTTAAACTATTGAAAATACTTCTGTAGATCTGGGAAAAATGTCCGATAAAGATAATATGGGGGAATGTGATAAAAGCAGTCTTGAAAAACCTGAGTTGATTGAACTAGCTAAAATTTTGTCATTACACAAGAAATTGAGAAGTGCTAGGATACACAAGATTCTTTAGGATACTAGTACATGTCGAGAGAATAGCTCAAAACACCCTAACACAGCCATCATTTCAAAAAGTCACCCTTACAAAAGGGAACACAAAAATCTTGATCAGGCATTAACAGTTAAAAAGAAAATAGCTGGATACAGGATATGTGTAGATTTTAGAAACACAGATAAACACTCCCTAAACAACACTCATATCCTTCCAAAAACAGGTCATACCATACAGAAGCTAGGAGTTTCTAATCATGTGTCCTTGCATGATAATATTTCAGGATGTCATCAGCTAATTCCTCTTCAAAACAAATAGCTCAAAGATTTTTTCAAATACACTGGAAGCAGTTTCAAGTTCAAACCCAGTTTTTAAATCTGCAAGACACCAGGGACATGTTTCAGAGGACTATGTTTCCAGTGTTGAAATTCTTTACTATAATGTACCTTGATGATGGCATAATCTATTTTAAGAATGACAAATAATATTTGTATTACCTAAAGAAGATGTACAACAAAGGTAGGAGTGGAAATCAAAGGTATAAGGAAAAATAGCAAGCAAACACAGGGTTTTTTAAAGACTCTTGCAAGAACCCTTATGTTGTGCTTACAAGAGAAAAATTTTCTGATTTTTCTTTTCAAGAACTAAGTGGACCAAGATAATTAGGGGATCCTTTTAAAGATAAGATGCTCAAATACCACCGTTATCAAGAGTTCTAGTTGTGAATTTTGTTACCCATTGTACATATTTTTGTTGAGGAAAACAGAAAATACAAAAAAATAGAAAAATAGAAAAAGAGGGTAGTCTTAAAGCAGGGGTAAAGCCCCATACCCAAAAAATAGTCATGCTAAAAGTGTGCAAGTTTAAATGTCGCTACTAGTGCTCAAAATATGTCTTGTTCAGTTATCTAGCCTAATCATAACTGAGCATGTTTTAAATTGATTGTTGATAAGTTAGTGAAAAAGAATGATATTCAAAATATGCTAGCTTGACTTATCAAAGAAAGTGGATTAGGAAACAAAGACGTTGGTTCCACACACTAAAAACAGAACCAAAGAGAAAAACAAGGATGAAAAGTAAACTATGTATCCTAGCCCTGATTTTTCTAAATCTCATTTTGTACGAAAATAAAATTTGTGTGTAGCTTGTCTTTATGCCACAAACACATGACAAATCAGACTATCTAATCCTGATTTGATCATTTTTCAATTTCATGTTTTAGTCTAGCGAATTAAATCCTGTCAAACAACTTAATCTTGACAGTTGATCTAGTATAGGTAGAGAAATAAAGGAATTCATTAGTTTAATATGAACTCCCGGAAGATATCAGTGTAGAAGTAGATAACATTTTCACTTTCAAAAATATCATGTCAAGGGTTTTCCAGTCCAAGTGCATCGAAAGAAGAAAAAATGTTAGGAAAAATAGCTGGGTAAGTAGAGATGAGGTTGATGCTCATCATGTTGTCAGTTTGTCAGAAAGCATCATTTTCAGGAAAAGAAAAAAGAAAAAGAGAAATCTGCGCCAATGGATGAGGCACTGGTCTTCATAAGCCAGAGATCTGCAATTCTGGACACCTCCTGAAAAGGAGCAACCCTCCCCAAATGGACCCACTGTTAGTCATCAGTATTTTTTGCCTGTTGTGATGACTATATGCCTTGCCTAGGTTTTCTAGAAACCAATTTCAAACAGTCAATTTGTCCTCTAGAAAACCCCTCAAAGAAATTTTTATATTTTTCCTCTCTTGCAGACTGTGTTAGAAGTGGTCATCAAGTTTCAGTATTGATAAAACTCCCCTGTCCATAACTGTCATAAGCCTTGTATCTCTGAACATTCAAAATCCCCTATTTTCACATAGCTCACTCTCATGCATAGGACAAAGTTGTCTCCTCCCCTCTCTCTGTTTAAATTCCCATATGATGACCTGAATATGCCCAAGAAATCCTTCAGAAATTATGACAAACTATCTAGGTTTAGGTGATGGTGTTTAGGGTAAGTATCTTTAGAAGAATATCTCTAGTAAAAAACCTTGTTTTTAATATCAATCAGCCATCCTCTCTTCTTAACTGGCAAAACAAAACCCTTGTTTACCCCTACGTCATACACCATCAAAATGGTTGTTGTGTTTTGTTTCAGCAAAGCTTATAAGTTTCAAATTCAAGAAGAAACAAAGTAAGAAGGTCCTATGTCCGAAGAAAGTAATCAAGTGAAATGTTCAAGCATTATCATCATGATACCTCAGAAAAGGTCTCCAATGGTCAAAGACATTTTATCAATGCATCTCTGCAGGGGTGCTAGGATAGATGCCAATAAGCAGTTCTGAACAAAGGGACACTTCAAGGAAATTTTTCAAAGCTAGAACAGTTGACTGATGGTAAATAAAGAAAATGCAGATTTCAAAGAGAAAGGAAACCTACAGGATTCATCCCTGCAAACTCAAAGCACCAAGAAAGTCAAAGAATCATCCATCATGGAAAAATGAGTACAAAGGTTGGGAATTTACTGCATCTGGCACTTCATGTCAACTCACAATGGCATTTTCACATTCTGCCCAAACATATGGGCACATCTCTGAAAAACAGTCTTATGAAGCTAAGGATGTTAGTTTTCAGGCAAAAGACTTCCAGCAATTTAGGCATCAAAGTGAAAATTATAAAAAGGGAACAACTGCCTTTTTTATATTCCTATAGCCTAGACTCTAAACCATCAAAGACACTTTCATCACAAAGTAAGCTAAAGCTAGTACAAAAGAGAGTTAACCTAAGAGACACAAAGCAGATATTTTGGAGTTTGAAATATCTTACCTGTTCACTATCTCCACAGTAAATTTCTCCAAGAAATATGTCTCATACAGATTGATAAAGGATAAACCACTTGAATTGCCTCCTTCAATGATAAACAGATGGAAATCACTTGTTTTTATGAGGCACCTCCTTCAATGATGATAAGCAGAGGGTATAAACATTTTTGTTTATATTACCTCCTTCAGTGATAAATAGACACAGGGCATAAGGTTTAGTTTTCAAGAGAAGCTTCATTCAAATCATAAGAAGAGATCCTAAGAAGTTGTGTTTGCATTGCCTCCTTCAATCATAAGCAGAAGGCAAAGACACAGTTTTAAAGAAGCCTCCTTCAAAGATGACAAGCAGAGGGCATGACACAAACAGTTTGTTTAGAAGGCTAAAAGCTTCATTTTGAAAACAGAGACCGGGCCTAAAGTTGCTTTAAAGGACCTCCTTCAATTTATAAGTAGAAGGCAAAGAATGCTTTAAAGGGCCTCCTTCATTTGAAAACCAGAGGCAAAAGTTTATAGGAACTACCTTAAAAAGCAAAAGAAAGTGGCACCTCCTTCATATATAAGTAGAGAGTGCATAGTTTCCAAACTGGTTGCACTATTGAAAAATTCTGATTAAAAATACCCCACAGTGAAAAATGTTTCAAAAAATGTTTCATAGAAATAGGGTAAATGAGCACAAGGAGGCAAATGTTTAATAAAACTATTTTGAAAAATTCAAAAGGAAGGTTATGTGCTTTAAAAAAATTTCACAAGGCAAAAAAGCCCTCAAAGGGCATATCTTATTCTCATATTATCGATTGGAAACAGGAGGGGGTCTCTCTGGTTCCTTGGAAAACATTCCATGCGCGTTTTCCAGGACGCGACACGCCTGTGCCTGAGCGCTACGCCCTTGTAGCAGCTCACCGAAGGAAATACAAAGGGTGCAACATGCCTATACACTGGCGCAACGTGTTTCAACGCCCAGCCCTCGTTCAGCTTTTCCGCCCAGCGCCCACAACTGCCCGACGTGAAAACCTCATTCAGAAACCCAGTTTTTTGAACTAGCGCAGTGTATTTCTCTCATGCAGCCTCTATTCAGACGCTACGCGCCTGTGTGCAAGGGCATAGCACCTTCTCATTTCATTACAAAGGGCAAAAAATTGCTAGTCTTGCTCAAGGATCAGTTTTCATCACTGCAAAGAAGTTTTTCAAGGTATTTATCACTATCTTTTACCCCTCATTTGCTCTTAAAACAGAAAAGATGTTTTGAAAACTGAATTAAAGGAGAAAGAAGTTTTAAAGGAAAAGAAAGCCTGTTTTTATTTAAGGGATGTTTAGTTGATTTTGGAAAAGAACAAAAAAATCAAAATGCCTCCAAAGAAAAGGGTAAAAAAGCAAGGCCAACACAACAAATTTGAGCCCACCACTGTTCAAGAAATCACTGCCTCTCCCTCAATCTTGTCCTGTTTTCAAGAGGTCGGTTGCTTTGATTTTTGCAGTAGAATACCAGAGGTCACTAGCCACCCTTATTTAACTGATTTTTTTTCCTTGAGATTGGATGGAAAGCAAGTTCACATAGCAGGTCTAGATTTTGAACTCACTCCTAGAGCTATTTCTAAAGCAACCAAAATCCCAAACATTGGAGAGGAGTGGTTCAAACAGTCATACCTTGACCTCAACCACTATCAGCCTTTCCTAAAACCAAATCATCATGATGCATGCAGCTCCATTTTTCCTTTTTCACACTTGCTGGATGACTATGTAGTCCTCATGAAGATAATCACGAAGTTTTTCACGTGTGAAGGTAGATTTTCCCGAGTATATTCCTATCACATCAGACTCCTAATGAATTTCACAAAAGCTAAGTTGCTAAACCTACCCTTTTTCCTATGCAAGAGTATAGAAAAGATGTCTTCCATTATTAGAAAGAAGCCTCCAGCTTAGCAAAAAGCAAGTTTATTCCATCACTCTCTCATTAAGATCATTATCCTTCACCAGCTGAAACAAAAGGGCGTCCCTTGGGAAACTTTCATCTCTCACCCTGATTTTACTTCTGCATCTTCTATGCCACTAGAAATCAGGCCATTTTCATCCTGAGACTCTCCTCATGCTCATTCCTTTCCCTCCACACCCTATGTTTCCTCTTCTTCTCATGAGTATACTCCCGACCAAAAACGATCCTCCACAGATGACAGTGAGAAAGAATAATGTAGTAAAATAAAAGAACAAGGAAGTGACGATGACAAAGAACAAGGAAGTGATGGTGACAAAGAATAGGAAAGTGATGAAAGCAACAGTAGATGGAAAGGAAAGCATGATGAGGTAGGCAGTCCACAAGGAGAGAGTGAAAGCAGTGATCATGAAAGTGGCAGCCCACAAGGAGAAAATGAAAGCAGTAATCATGAAAGTGGCAGCCCACAAGGAGAAAATGAAGATAGTGATGAAGAAAAAGGCAGCCCACAGAGAGACAGTGAAGATAGTAAATAAGAAGGCAGCCCACGGCAAGAAAATGAAAACATTGATCATGATGAAGGCAGTCCACATCAGGAAAACATTGAAAAAAATGAAAATGATGGAAGCAGTCACAGCAAAGAGGGAAGTAATAAAAACAGTCATGACAGCAAGAAGATAGATGAAGGCAGAGATAGTTTTGAAAAGGAAAAAATAGTAGACCTAGACATCTCTCACCAAATAGAAAAAGAGCATGATCTTTCTGAGATTACTGCTGATGATGAGTTCATTACAAATATCAAATTTAATGAACAAGGAATTTCCCCACAGCAAAGTAACCAAGAAGTGCAAAGAGAGAATGTTTTTGGAGAAGAGGACAGCCCTGAGGTTGTAGGAGACCAAACTAAACAAGCCCATATGTTAACTCCTCCTCTCACTCATCATCAGCAAGGCTAAGAGCATGTGTTTATTGCCTCTCCAAGTCAAGGAGCCATGCTTCCTTCATCAAAAGTAGCAAAGGAAAAAAACACCAAAGCAGCTAAGAAGAAAACCACTCAAGCAGTGACTAGCAATGTCACTAGGGCATTAAGGAGTAGAGGCAAATTTCCAAAGAAGAGCAATGTAGAATTGCCCAAGAAAACCAGTGGAAAGAAAATCATTAAAGGCAAGGGCAAAGAGAAGATTGAACAGCAAGAGAGCAGCCATGAGCATGAAAGGGAATTTGACATAATACAAATAGACAGTGATGCTAAAGATGATGAGGCTAGTATTCTTATATCTCTTTTGAAAAACTGGGAGGCTCGGATTAAAGACTTGTAAAATGGCCTAGAAAGGTCAAAAGACATCATCCACTATTTTCAATTGCAAAATAATCAAATGAGTGGACATATGTAAATTTTTGAGGCTTGGGCACTCAAATACATAAGGGAAGCTAAAAATTCACAAGTGAGGCTAGAAGAATACATGGGTGAGTATGCGGAAGATGATGAAGAAGAAAGGCTAGCAAGAAAGAGACCTAAGACCATGGGTCTTAGAAGAGCATTGCAAAAGCAGAAAGAAGAAGAATCAGCTCGTGCACAGCAGTACCCTCTTACGGAGCTCCTTGCCAAAGAAATTGAGAATGATAGAGAGTCTTGGCTTGAGAGGGAAAATCAGCATTTGGAAACCAAATTGGAGAAAGATAACAATTATTTGGGCCTACAAAGAAGAATGACCGAGCACTACAAGAATTTGAATCAGTTTGCCCGAAGGAAACTCAAAGCTGCCCAAAGGAGGCGCCGAGCGGAAAAAAGTGGAAAAGGCCTATCCCGGCTTGGAATTCTTGCTCAAGCTTCATTTCATGTTTCTAAAAACTCTTAAGGGGTTTACTCACCAAATTTGGGCATTTTTTGACACATTCTTGTTTTTTGTGAATTTTAGGCCTAAAAGCATAAAATCATGAGTTCCTTAACTTTTTCTCGAAGCATCCTCAGCTGAAGAAAAATATATTTTTGGATTCCTTGACATCAAAGGAACATGCTCAAAGATTTTCAGATAAAATGAAGCTATTTTGGTCCCTCAAAAGGGCCAAAAACAACCATTTTTTACCTTTCTGCCACTAATATCAGCAGGTGCCACACTCTTGGGTTTTTTCACTGTTTCTACTTTTTTACTAACTTCTACACATCTGATTGGAAAAATTCAAGTATTTTTGGAAATTATACATCCGTAGCTTTCCAACGAGCCATCACGGGACTCATTTTGACATCGGGAGGTCCACCAAAACTTCACTGCAATATGGAATTTGTTTCTTGTGCTATGCTCCTGTAGATTTTGCTAAAAAGAAGTTTTCTGAGTGATGACTGGACCAAATGTGCGTTAAGCAAGTTTATCTTGTGTGTCAGGCCTTGAAAGTGATTCTTTTTTGCTATTTTCATCCAAAAAGATATTTTTGAAGGATATTTTGTGCCTTGGACTTTGTTAAGCCTCAAGGATAGTTTTAGATACTTGTTTTTGGCCAATGTCCTTCTAGTTGCTCTAGGTGGTTTTCCTCCTCTTTGGCTTATATAAACCAAGAGGATTCATTGTAATAGAAGGAAGAACTTGATATATTGAGAGCAATACATAGCATTATGAGCTTGAAAGAAATACTTTTTTTATGAAGTGGATGTGTTAGTGTCCCGTGATTTGGCTGATTGGCAAGCCAAATGACAATGTAACATCAAACCAATCTTTGGAGCCCAAGTACCTAGCCTTCCTAGACTCAAAGAGGGCTCTCTCTATCTATATAAGGGATATCTGTGTGTTTGCTTATTGTGTTCTGATTTTAAGCTAGTTATGAGGTAGGTTTTTGGTTTTGGTTTTTAGTTTGTGAGGGATGAACTGATCAAAGATATAAGATAGGTAAAAAGATGTCAGATCAACTAGGCTATGGGGTCAAAAAGGTCAAGAAAGCTTTCAGGTGATGATACAAGGTTGTTGAAGGGCTGATTTGATTCAAGGTAAAATGGATCTTTGGGAAAAATGGAGTGATATGGACATCAATTTTGTGAATAACAAAGGATTTCAAGCATAACTATTTTAATAGCTGACATAAACATGGTAGGGAAAACCATTAATCATGAGAAATGTAACTATAAGCTAATCAATGCATAGAAATAAACATTCAAGCCATGCATAGAGATATATAACTCTCTAACTTTAGGAAATGGCTATCAGACTTTGGGGAAATACATTTAAGACAGACAAACAACTCAAATCACTATGTCGAAACGCCTAAACATAGTACTTCAAGCTATTGGGCACTTTGAAAACAAGATTTCATAGTTTTAGGCAAAGGGCAAGATCAGTACAAGACCTCCTTGGTTCAAAAAATGACAATCTAATCAATCAAAGAAAGGTTTCATATGTGGAGCTATGGCTAGCCATGAGTAAGCAGGGTGTACCATAAATCATACTTAGCATGCATAAAACCACAAATAAAACAAGCAAACAATATTCTTCAGTTATTAAAGAGCAATCAAGGATTCTTTAATATGACTAAGAATGAAGAAAACATGGAAACTATAAAGAAACAGGAAATTTGAGGTGCCTCCAAGGGAATGTCTCAAATATATTCTCTACTGTCTTATAGCAAGCAAGAACATGGAATTATGAATGAAAACTAGGAAAAAAAATAGAGAGAGAGACACTATACCATTCTACCAAGTCATGGAATCCAACAACAATCCTCTTTCATCATCCAAGAACATCCAAGAGACTATCCAAAAGCATGAGACAAGTATTTCTTCCAAAGCTTATATGACCATATATTGTTTCTATTCATCAAGTTCAGCCTTGTTTACAATGAAAGCCTTTGGAATATATAGGCCAAAGTGAGGAAAACCTCTTAGTTCAACTTGCAATCTCAGTGGCCTATTCAAAATATCTCATTTTGTCCTTGAGGATTTGCAAAGCCCAAGGCACAAAATATCTAATAAAATATCTAAAAAATGCTAAAAAAGGGAAATATATTGACTTTTCATAACTTATCATGTACAAAAATAGCTAAACGCACATGAAGAAAAGTCACTTTTGAAAGGTTCATTTTTTACAAAAATACTCAAAAAATACATCAGCAAAAGGTCCTCTGAATTGCCGACAACTTTTGGAGGTCTTCCCGATATTGAAATGAGGCCCATGATGGCTCATTGGAAATATCTAGGTGTCTACTTTCTTAAAATTTTTAGTTTGCTCCCAAATGACCACTAGAAGTCCTCCAAAAACAGACCTATGTGTAAAAAACCAAAAAAAATAGGCCTTGCTGATAAACGGGGCAGAGTGTAGAAAAAGTGAGTGTTTTTCGCCATTTTGGGGGAGAAAATGATCTTCAATTGTTTTTAAAATCGCTGAGTATGTGCCCCTAAAATTATGGAATCCAATGATACCATTTTCATCCTTTGAGGATGCCCCAAACTAAAATGGTGATGCCCATGAGTTTTGGCCAAAAACCCAAAAATGACAAAAAACCAAAATTTGTCAAATTTCGCCCAAACTTGGCGAGCATGCCCCTCAAGGGTTTTCAGAAACATGTTGTGAACCTAAGGCCAAAATTTGGAGCCTCGAGGTGTCTTTCCTCAATTTTGGTGCCGGGTGCTTCCCTTTAGCCTCCTTGAGTTTTTCTTGAGCGGCCCTCAATTTCCGCCGAGCAAACTGATTGAGCTTTTTATAATGCCTGGTCATCCTCCGTTGAAGGTCCAAGTCCCTATTTGCCTTCTCCAATTTCTTCTCCAAGTGATCATTAACTCTCTCAAGCCATGCTTCCCGATTGTTCTCTATCTCTTGTTCGAACAATGCAGTGAGACGGGTAGATTGGAGAAGGGCATCTTCTTCTTCCTTTTGTTTCTCAAGGGCCTTTTTGAGCCCCATGGTTCTTGGCCTCTTTCGCCTGGGCTGATCTTCACCTTCGCTTTCATCAAACTCACCCATGAGTTCTTCCAATCTCACTTGTGCTTTGGAGGCCTCCTTTTTGTATTTGATGGCCCGTGTCTCATATACAGCCATATGGACACTCATCTGCTTGTTTTGAACTTGCAAAAAGTGATTGAAGTTCCTAGCCCTATCAAGATCAGTCCTCAAAGCATCAATTTGGCTTTCTCTATGGATCAAGAGATTTTCTAGGATCTGGGCTTCATTATCACTATCATCACTTTGGATTTGGATGATGTCGAATTCCCTTTCCTATTCATGACTGCTTTCTTCCTTGTTCTTCCCTTTGCTTTGGGTGGCTCTTTTAGTCTTCTTCCTCTTCGGCAATTTGACCATGGGATTCTTGGGAAATTTTCCCTTACTTCAGAGGGCCCTAGTCACATTTGGAGTTACAACTCTAGGCACCCTTTTCCTTGATGTCTGGGGCTTGGCCACTTTTGGAGAAGAGAACATGGCCCCCTGCCTAGGAGAGGCAGCTAGCACATGCTCCATGGGCTCTTTACCCTTGTCACTTTGCTCCTCATTTTTTCCATTGTCTTGAATTTCTTCATGGATGCCTTGGCTGTCCTTTTACATTTCCTTTTGAGGGTTGTCCTCCTCACTGTGTTGCACCTATTTATCCTACTGCCCCTCTTCTTCATGAGGTTGTTGTTCCTTTTTATGAGGCTGTTTTTCATCATCCTGTAGCTGCCTCTGTTCATCATCTTCATGGGACTGCTCACCTTTTTCATGAGGCTGCCTCTGTTCATCATGTTGTAGCTATTGTGTATCATGTTGTGGCTACTGTGTATCATGCTATGGCTTCCCTAGTTCAGCATCTTCAGGAGTCTGATGTTCTGCCTCACTATGATGTTGCTCATCATCATGTTGCTCGTCATCATGCCCTTCTTCCCCTTGCTGTTCTGCCTCACTGTGATGTTTCTCATCATCATCTTCCTCATCATCCCCTTGTTGTCCTGTTTCATCATGTTGCTACTCAGAATCACTTTCCTCTTCTTTCTCATGCTCTTCTTCCTCATCATGCTCTTTTTT
>CM076574.1:667225636-667370906 GCA_034641835.2 Pinus albicaulis | reverse complement strand
CATACACCCATGCGTACAATTCACATTTATATGCCATGCCAAGCTTACGCATGTGGGTACCACATTCCACCTATTGTCAAAGAAAAATGCCCCTGAGGGCGTCAAAAATCTTCGTCATCAACCAACAGATCACTACCATTGTAGTGACATAGACATAATACATATCTGTCAAATAGATTTGTTTAGCTAGCCAAAGCATCATGAGCATGGGACATGCTGGCCTCGTAGAAAAATTGTATTCATTATATTATACCATTGCTTGCAGGGTTCCCATAGGATATGGTCACTCTTCGACCTAGTGTAAGGTGTCTCCAACTCCATGTTACATGCAGGTCTCTCTCTCTCTCCACACAGTACACAGAAAAGAAACTATAATGTATTTTGGCTAAACAGTGCTTCCTAGACCTCACACATTATGGGAAACTTTTATCGCTATAAAATCGGACAAGAAAATATCACATTATTAAATGTCAGGAAGAAGGATCTATAGGGTTGAGGAACATTATATAATTTGAATAATTTAAAAAATATCTAAGGTCCAGAATAAAAATCAAATTGCGAACTCAAGACCATAGAAGAATGCGCCTCTGCGCACATTTTTTTTCGATAGGCATGCCTTTGCACATATTTCCCTCAAAAAGCCGCGCGGACCTGAGAGTGGCAGAAGTCACTTTCCAGGACCAGAAGGCACACTCCAGGAAATTGATCCCACACTTGAGGCCACCTAATGATAGTCGCCCATGCCTACTTAAGACCTCAAGGGAGCACACAATGGAATAATGTGGCACACAATGGAATCACCCTCCTCTCTTGGGTCACCATCCATCAATGTACCAAGAGAGGGAAGGAGAGTTTGAATTCTTCTATAAAAGGTCACCAAGAGATGAATAAAGGGAGAACACATTGTTATGCTGGCCAAAATTTCCCCAAGCAATCCAGCAGTGTGTGATCCAGAGTAGAGATAGAGGGGATTTAGTTGTTGGCCATCCAACATTTCCAATCCTTCAGAGTCGAGAGAGAGAGAGACTTTGCGCCAAGGTAGCTCAGAGGTAAAAACATCCTTTCATCAGGTCTTAGAACTCCCTAGTTCTAAGGGCCCCTTGGCGAGTGGGTAAACATTTCATCCTTTATTCCTACTAGCGCTCAATAAGAGGGGATGTAAGTGCCACTGTTTTGATTATTGAAGTTGTTTGACTCTATTTAGAGCTTTTGTTTTATGTGTTTTAGTTTAGTTTTTATTTTCTCTCTATGTATGCATGCTATTTTCTTATCTAGTATGTTTTATGTTTTGGCATGTTCACTAACTTGCTGACTCCCTTAGTTATCTTCCGGTGACCAGGAACTTAAGAGGAAACAACCACTCCTCTTAAGTAGGTGTGGTTTGGTACACTTGTGCACCAAATCCACCTACACAACCCTATATAGCCATACGAGGCTATCTTTCCAATTGAGAGGTTGCATAATCTAGTGTTTGGGGCCTCATCACTACAATCCTCTCTAAAAATAAGCTTACCAATACACTCCCATAAGCACAAGTCTCGCTTCTTCTCCTCTTCAACTTTGTAAGTTGAATCTTCATACTGGCCACCATCCCATCACACCAATTGAACAAGGTGGATTCCAAAAATCGTAAACTCAGCTCCAATGGTGGAATTTTCACTATATGGGATGATGATAACCTTTCTACTCCGGTCACCGTAGAGGCTATTTTCCAATGGGCTAAGTCTGCTATCTCTTCTATGTGTATCCTGTCTTTTTCCGCCCCTGGCACTTGCCTGCAATGGGCATCCCTCATACTTCTGATTCTTTCCCCTGTATTGATTTGAGCCCCTATCAACACAACTGGAGCTCCCCACCTCAATAAAATAGTAAGAAAATATATGTCTGAGGCTTCTATGGTGAATCTCTCTGGCCCAACAATGAAATGTTACATTTCCACATCCCATCACTGCACAATGAATGACAAAAGATGGGTTTGATTGGCCATGCTTTGGATTTTGAAGAACTTGAGTATACCAAGTCCCTCAAGGTATTTATGGTTGGCCTATGTGCCATGGCTTGGATTTCATTCTGTGATTTTTTCCTTTCTCTCCATGCAAAAATCATGGTTTCTCCTACACCCACATTATGTGTATCAGTCACTATAAAATTATGGGAAAACACAGAAAAATCACTTGAAGTTAATTTGATAATTTTTTTCCCTATTTCCCCCCCTGGTCGCGACCATGACATAGGTAGCTTGTGGGTTTGGCCCCGGGTAGCCCGTAGCATGCCTGCAGTTAGGCCCCCCTGGTCGTGCATTGTCCATAGCAAGCCTGCAACTGAGGGAATATTTTCTCAAAAAATTCGAACCCCTCACTTCCAAATACAGTGGCTCGACATTTTCTTGCAGAAATGATAGAGAGGAAGGTGTTTCAATACTTACTTGCTTAAAGATGACAACTTGCTCCACCTTGATCTTGCTATCAAACCCTTGAAATATCCCTTATCTTTCTTCACAAATTTCACAATGATCAACTAGAGAGGTATGCGCTCCTTTAAAAACCCTTTTTGGCATCTTTTGGCATCTTGAGGAATATTCCTTTTTGAATTTTTGGGTTAAAGTGGGGTTTTGTGCTTTATGATCGTTTTTTAGTCTACCTTTTGTAGGAGGACTTGGCAGTCAATTTTTTTCTTATCTCTTGAGAGGATACATTTTATTACACTGGGCCTAAGGTATGATACTTTTACTAACATATAGGGGTAGGTCACTTTTTCCAAATTTACACTTTGACTGTCAACATTATTTATTCCTTAGGTCCAACCCCATCATGTTATGACTTTCACCACTTCCTATATGCATGTCATCACTTGGCGGTAGAGATTACGTGCTCATGGATACCCTATTTAGCACCCTTTTGATGGATTGGTGTCCATGCAATCATTTTTTATCACTTTCAGAATCCCTCCTTCTGACCCGCCATGACTTCGAAATTGAGCCTCATGTTATCTTCTCCGTTATATTTTTTGCCATACCCTAGTAGGATTCCACACTCTATCCCTTGTGATTTCCACTTTTATTCACCTACTTTTGCAGTTTGAGCCTTGGTTTCACTTATCCATTGTGTCATCATCTACTTGGCCTATTTCATGCACTCACTTGGTGTTTTACCCTTTCTCGAAGGAATACCTGCAATGATTGGTCCTATTAACCAACCTCGTGTTCACATTATATCATGAGCAGTTCCAACATTTACCAGAACCATTTGCTACCCTTTATACCATTCGTTCCTTCAGGAGGAGTTTTCTTTAAGTTCTTTTCAGACTCCTTAACTTAGAAAATACTTCCAAGTGAACTTGTCTACTTCACACTCGTAAAAGTACCTGAAGTGTTGTCTACCCAGTATAAGTTTAACCCTTTTTTAGAATGGGATATACTAGTTAAAAAAATGAATACCCTGGTCTATTGTGGCTAGGAGGTTCTTCCTTGTAGACTTTTATCTCTTTTTTTTCGGGCTTGGGGGAAAACGTTACAAAAAAGGAATTTATAAAAAGAGAAGGGAGGGAACACCTATATTAATTTGTTTTTCATCTATTGGCAACGTCAGTTGAATTGCCCTTGAACACGACACCTGTCTTCTTCATTATCTTACAATTGGGTTTTAGATTGCCTAGGATCCATACCATCCATATGAGTCTATTTAATCCTCCAGGTGGTTACTCTTCCAGTCATATGGAGTGTGCCTCAATGCCTCCTGTGTCGTTGGATGATATCACATGGTGCTTATTTAGTCGTGCTTCCAAATCACCCTTGTGTCGTGCTGTAATGTGTTCAAGGGAAGTTTTAGCCTGTTTCAGCCATCTGTAGTAGCTTTTTTACCTTTGATCTGAAAATGTAATGTACTTGAAAAGGGTGCAAGGTATCCATTTTCATTTATGTAAATGAGTGCAAATACTCCAAATTTTAAATCTGAAAATGTGAGAACTTCTTATTTCTAATACAAAGATAGACTGTAGGGGCATTTACCGGATATGTCACCTTTCAAAGAAAGGATGAATCCAGAAGCTACCTGGCGCTCTTACAGAATCTTCCTAAAGAAATAATAGAAGTAAACACTCAGACTTAATTAAAATGACCTTATTCAAACTTGACATTATGCATAATTTTTGCTTGGAAGAGGTGTATGTCTTTTCTTCTGTTTATGTGTTTTAAGTTTATTTGTTTTTTCTGAAACTTAACATGTATATCAGCAACATAATTCAGCCATATAATAAAAAAACACAACAGCAATATAATATAGGAGTTCACCCCAACTCTTGGGCTACATCTCCTTTGAGCTTCGTCAACATGACTAGACTCTTTGGGATTAAGGTACTTAAATTATTTTAAAAGCTCCAAAATTAACCAAAATGAATATAAAAATTATTCAAAGGGCTGAGAATACCATTTTAAATCCCTTTAATGGCTGTCCAATTCCTGCAAACAGCTTTAGAATTCCATGGACACACATCCTTCTGTCGATGCACTAAGCTTCTCTGAGCTTCTAAATGGCACAAAATCCCTTAGATTTTTTTTTCTGCTCCTGAAACCACTACTGCTGCATCCAATAATTATCAGACATCAAATATCAACTGATAAATTGCTTACATTAAGCACAACATCCCCAAAAATGGCTCTCCTCCATGGTTTTCCCAGGGCTGCCCACGACTTCATATCAAATTCTCGAGATGTAGAAGTACCAAAAATGATCTGAAACCACTTCCATTGGTTCCAGAATGAATTAAATAGTCAATATAGAGTTTTGTTTCATCAAAAACGGCCTCCGGCTGCTCAGGTTTCGCCTATACACTCTGTTTGGAAAATGGCCTCTAGAACTTAAATGAATCTTTTTGGCTTTCTAAAGTTCTTAACAGGCTCTACAAACCATATAAACAGATTCAAAAGGAATGAAATAGCTAATAATTCCTATTCATTTACCTTAAACAGAGAAACACAGTCCAAAACACAACCTTCTCCTTCCAGGCCCTGATGGCTCCTTCATCTTCTTCGATGCTTAAACCTATAAATATGAACTATGTTAGATTTAATACCTACTCCATTGATTCCAAAAGGTCGAAGAGACCGAAAATAAATAAAAAAATCACTCCAAAAGGATCTCCCATGTGAAAGATATGCCCAAAACATTATTTTGCCCAATGTTAGGCAAAAATCCCACTAATTGTGGGCCAACTGTAGTTAACTGGAGCTAAAAGTGGAATTCCGCCTAAAATGGAGGAAAATTCACTAACTTTGGGGTGGCATAAACTGTTAGCATTAAATTTTAAGTGACATTTGGCCGCACATTCCGCATTAACTGTTGGGGTCAACCATTACAACTGTTATAATAAATTCAATTTTTGTGCTTCACATATCAAAACCAAAGGCCGTGGGCCAATGGTAAGGTGTAGTGCTGGTTAACTGTAGTTCATGGGTTCAAACCAAAAACACGCAAAATTTTAAAACACGCCAATTCCATTGTGAACTGGGGGCCATGTGGCAGCCTCTGGGCCTGCCACGTGGCGGCCTTTGATTGGTCTGCCATTACACAGTCAACTCTCTAGCCAATTGCAGAGGGACACTTGTCATAAAATGACTGGTCCAAAGAGAATATTCTATGGAATATTCCAAGGAATATTCCTAGAATATTCTGAGGAATATTCTCGAAATATTCTTTTTTTAATATTTGCCAATTTCTAAAGTCAAACTGGCCTTTTTTTTTATACTGAAATTGAAGAACTTCAAAGTTGAATAACTTCTTCATACAACGTCGGTTTTCAGTGCCGTTCACGGCGTTGGGATCATATCACCGAGGCCTATCCGGTCGCTCAAGTTCCAATTCAATTTGAGCACTTTAATTTTTGATCTTTTTCCCAAGCTCATATTTGAGCTCCTGATCACACCTCCCAAATGAGAGGCTTTTGGTCCCTAAAAGCTTACTGAAATGAAGAACTGAACTGTAGTACAGCAAATGAGAGAATAAAAATCCTCTTCTCTTCAGCCCTTCAAACACTTTTTCCCTACAAAGCAAGTGAATTTGAACCACAAATAAAAAGAAATCGACATTTCCCTTTCTGAACGCGCTTGTCCACAACTGTCCACAACTGACCTTCTTGAAACCACACAAAAATTTCTGGCGAGAAATTTACAGAATGGAACTATACAACACTGCCTTGATCAATGATCGAAGGTGGCTCAAGACAAAAAAGATATTACAGCAAAATACATGCATACATCTAAAATTTGCATATGTACAAAAGGAGTACGTCTTACTGTGTCAAGAAGTCCATCCACTTCTCACCAAGCCACTTCCATGGAAAATTTTTCTGTTGCAACTTTTCCTCATGTGAAACTTCCCTTTCCACATCAATAATGGAATCCATGATTCCACCTTCGCCAATATTTTTTTCCTCTTGCTGCATGTGCGTGGGACGACGAGTTGGATGCAAAGTCCAACAATGAGAGACAACATGTCCCTTCTTTTGGAAAAAATTGAAAATCATATGCACATTCTTTGAAGGTAGTATTTGCTTCATCTGCTTCTTGTGTGCCTTCTTCCTCATCCAACATCTCGAAACATGATGGTTAAATCGACCACAAAATGTACAAGAATTCTTTCTTCCATTAAAGCATGTAAAATTATCATGCCTTGCAGAAACACAATCAAATTGATCATGATAAGATTTATACCTCTTATGCTACTTTGCATGTTCATCCTTTTTGCCTCCATGAGGAGATGAACTAGTAGAGGCTCCAGCTTTCAATTGTAGACTAACATCATTGTTCTTGTCTTGAAAACTGCCTAAAATTGCATGCTTTCCATAAGCTGCATGTCTACCATCTTCTTGCTACAACAAAGGCTTAAAACAATGGTAAGGAAGATTTCCATCATGACATTGATGGAATTGAGAACTTGGGAGAAATGTTCTCTTCAAATTTTCTTCACATTCTTGAATGCATGTGCTCAAAGCTTCGCCATTAAGCTGCTCATAGCCAAGACCAATATTCTTGGGACGCTCCACAACACAAATAGGCTCAACAATGCCTTGTGCATTATTGCCCAAACCTTTGCCTTCTTGATAGCTTATTTTCAACATCAATTTGGACCCAATACCTCTTGTATGCCTTTCAAAAGAACCAACAAAATTTTCAATAGAGGAAACTAAAGACAAATCAGAATGATTTACCTCATGATTTACATCCTGAAGATGAGGTATTTTCTTGGACAAAGCTTCTTGATCTTGAAGAAGCTGCAACTCCATATCATGCAGTCTTTGAAGAATGGCTTCTTTCTCTTCCTGCATAGCTAGCAATTGTGCACGAAGTTGAACACTTTCCCTTTGATCCTCAAGGAGAATCTGCACCATATCCTTCACCTTAAAGAACTCATTCTTCATGTCATCATTGAAGAATCTCGTGAAGGAGGAAACTTCACTTGTAGAAGAAGTTGACATTATGTAAATGGTCAAAACAACCAAAAGGAAATTCCAAAAAAAATTCCTCAAAGCTTTCAAACAAACGAAAAGCTTTTAACCAAATGTCAGAAAAGACCCCTTCTCATTCAAGCAACCATTTTGCAACCAATAAAACAGTAAATCTCTTACACTGTTTTAAAAACTTTTGCACAATAAGGAATGCTCAACCCGAGCTCTGCCACCATCTGATCTAAAAATGGAATGTACTTGAAAAGGGTGCAAGGTATCCATTTTCATTTATGTAAATGAGTGCAAATACTCCAAATTTTAAATCTGAAAATGTGAGAACTTCTTATTTCTAATACAGAGATAGACTGTAGGGGCATTTACCGGATATGTCACCTTTCAAAGCAAGGATGAATCCAGAAGCTACCTGGTCCTCTTACAGACTCTGCCTAAAAAAATAATAGAAGTAAACGCTCAAACTTAATTAAAATGACCTTACTCAAACTTGACATTATGCGGAATTTTTGCTTGGAAGAGGTGTATGTATTTTCTTATGTTTATGTGTTTTAATTTTACTTGTTTTTTCTGAAAATTAACATGTATATCAGCAACATAATTCAGCCATAGAATAACAAAACACAACAGCAATATAATATAGGAGTTCATCCCAACTCTTGGGCTACATCTCCTTTGAGCTTCATCAACATGACTAGACTCTTTAGGATTAAGGTACTTAAATTATTTTACAAGCTCCACACTTAACCACAATGAATATGAAAATGATTCAAAGGGTTGAGAATACCATTTTAAATCCCTTTAATGGCTGTCCAATTCCTGCAAACAACTTTAGACTTCCATGGACACACATCCTTCTGTCGGTGCACTAAGCTTCTCTAAGCTTCTAAATGGCACAAACTCCCTCAAATTTCTGTTTCTACTCCTGAAACCCCTACTTCTACATCCAATAATGATCAGACATCAAATATCAACTGATAAATTGCTTACATTAAGCACAACATCCCCAAAAATGGCTCTCCTCCACGGTTTGCCCAGGGCTGCCCACGACTTCATATCAACTTCTCGAGCTGTAGAAGTACTGAAAATGATCTGAAACTACTTCCATTGGTTCCATAATGACTTAAATATTCAAGATAGAGTTTTTTTTCATTAAAAATGGCCTCCGGCTGCTCCGGTTTCTCCTATACACTCTGTTTGGAAAATGGCCTCTAGAACTTAAATGAAGCTTTTCGGATTTCTAAATTTCTTAACAGGCTTTAAAAACCATCTAAAAAGATTCGAAAGGCATGAAATAGCTAAGAATTCCTATTCATTTACCTTAAACAGAGAAACACAATCCAAAACACAACCTTCTCCTTCTAGGCCCTGATGGCTCCTTCATCTTCTTCGATGCTTAAACCTCTAAATATGACCTCTGTTAGTTTCATACCTGCTCCATTGAGTCCAGAAGGTCGAAGAGACTGAAAAAAAAAAAAAAAATTCACTCCAAAAGGATCTCCCATGTGAAAGATATGCCCAAAACAGTATTTTGCCCAACGTTAGGAAAAAATCCCACTAATTGTGGGTCAACTGTAGTTAACTGGAGCTAAAAGTGGAATTCTGCCTAAAATGGAGGAAACGGCGCTAAATTTGGGGTGGCATAAACTATTAGCATTAAATTTTAAGTGACATGTGGCTACACATTCCGCATTAACTGTTGGGGTCAACCATTACAACTGTTATAATAAATTCAATTTTTGTGCTTCACATATCAAAACCAAAGGCCGTGGGCCAATGGTAAGGTGTAGCGCTTGTTAACTGCAGGTCATGGGTTCAAACCAAAAACATGCAAAATTTTAAAACACGCCAATTCCATTGTGAACTGGGGGCCACGTGGCAGCCTCTGGGCCTGCCACGTGGCGGCTCTGAATGGTCTGCCATTACACAGTCAACTCTCCAGCCAATTGCAGAGGGACACGTGTCATAAAACGACTGGTCCACAGAGAATATTCTATAGAATATTCCAAGGAATATTCCTAGAATATTCCGAGGAATATTCCCGAAATATTCTTTTTTTAATATTTGCCAATTTCTAAAGTCAAACTGGCCTTTTTTTTTACTGAAATTGAATAACTTCAAAGTTGAATAACTTCTTCATACAACGTCGGTTTTCAGTGCCATTCATAGTGTTGGGATCGTATCACCGAGGCATATCCGGTCACTCAGGTTCCAAGTCAATTTGAGCACTTTAATTTTTGAGCTTTTTCCCAAGCTCAGATTTAAGCTCCTGATCAACCTTTTTGAGTCGGCCATCCCTATGTCAATTGTACTTCATCGCTTCATGACTTCATCCATACATCACATCATCCTGATATGTTTTGTGTCGATTGATGGGGGATACATCAAGACCCTCCTTCGACAGATCTTCTCCTGTCGACTTCAGCTCATTATCCAGGAGCTTGATCTAGGAACCGGTAGTACCTTGTGTTGGTATTCCCATGTTTTGGCCAGGTAGACAACATAGAACCACTTTCAGACCTTAGGATCTAGCCCTCCTAGGTCCACAGAGGTATCTCTCTATGATAGTCAAAGGTTTTATGTCTTTGAAGCTCAAATGTTAAGGTTTTAGGCTAGTTATAGGCACATGGTTTGTTTGTTTGATTGTTTATGTTTGGTTGTTGGGAATCAGGAAAGAAGGGTCCAATATAAGACAAGGATGAGCAAAGAAGAAACTAGGCAAAGATAGATAACTCAGGGAACATCACAGCTATACTGGGCAAGGAGTCGGGCAGAAGGGTTTACTTGTGTTCAATGTGCAAGCTGGGCCAATAGTTATCTAGAGCATTTGGATCTTAAAGATGATTGATGGAATGGAACATTAAGGACTGAAAATGAGTGAGAGGGAAAGAAGGAAAGACAACCAAATTTCTCTCTAGATCAGGTCGTAGGTCATTTGGAACTCAGACTGGGATCGTACTCGAGAGCCGCCAAAGGGGGACAAAGGGGCTGTTATAGATCGGACCCGTAGGTCATTTAACTCCGTGTATGCTTTACAACTCCAAGGAAAACAAGGATAAGTTTAATGAAGGGATCTTAGAAAGGCTGAATATTAGGAAAGATCCTAGTGGAGGCGTAGACAGTGGTTCTGGGACCTCCCAAGTATTCTCGGCTCATCCATAATCCTAACAATAACATCTAAGCACAGATTCATTAATTCATACATTAGCTAGCGGGCAATAACATCCACTACACTGGTTAAATTAATTGAAATCAAACCTTAGATAACACATATAGTAGAAAACATTGAGGGCAAGGAGAGCAGAAACATAGGGTACCTAACAAGGGTAAATCCTATGCCAGATTTCTGATGCAAGCCAGTGGAAATGAAATGAAATGAATAAAACACAGAGATAGAAAACATCACCGCTGCTTTAGATCAAGATCCAAAGAAATGTGCTTGTTATATTAAACAACACCAATCAGGTACATCATTGCCCACAGCTTGAACATTCAGTCTGAATACATCAAATCTCAACCTATCTTACAATATTACACAGAGAACTTGTCTCAAGAGGAAAATGCTTGCAATCTACTCATATCCAATCAACAACCCTTACAGTAGTCCTCCTCATGAGTTTTATAGCAGAAGATGAATGGAGGAGGTAGGTGAACAATTAAATACATCATTTAAGCTCAGCAAAGGAAAGAGGGTCGAAACCCATGCTGTTTAAACTTCTACATTTATCTCTGGTATGGTTAAGATGTCCTGGCTGTAGTACTGTGTGGTACATGTGGTGAAATAACAGAAATAAAATAAGAAACAGTGAAATCTGCCCTACTTGTGCAACAAATGCTCCTGATCCTGTAGGAATATTGTCAGGGTAGGAAACTTCAGGGGCACGATGCATAATCAAAACCGCATGGGAGTTTTGTCCTCTGATGAAGAAAAACATACTGCTGCTGTAGAGAAAACCCTGGTGGTACAGCTTCCCTTGCATTTAATCTCTGAGAGGTCCTCGGGGTCTTCACTATGATGCTTTACCTCTGAAAAACTGGATTGAGCTTTTTAATCCCCATCATAATGCTTTAATTCTGAGCTTGAGGCCTAAATATCTGCGTTTTCATGCCTCAAGGTCACTACTACTCCATTGATGGCACAAAACGAGCTTTAATGGTGCTAGACAGGGTTTGCAGAGCTTAAACTCTGTCCTTCAATGGAGAAAGGCTCTGCCGATGCAAAAAACTGGCTTATGCATTAATTTCTTGTGCACATAATTCTTTGTCGCTGCATTAAACGCTATGTAATCATGGCAGACCATTACCAGCTGATAAACCTGCAAAAACACGCAACCTGTCAAGAAAAACCATGGACGAGGTGATGGAGGCAGTGCAGAGAATGAAAATGGTCGTGCAGATGATGAACTGGGGGAGAAATCGCGAAAAATGGTGACAAATTGTTCTGGCGGAGGTGGCGGTCTCGCAGAGCGGAGTTTGAATGGAAAAATCATTAAAAAAACACGAAAATGAACGATTATATGCAATGGAATGGTCGAAAGGTACAAAAACTGCACGTGGGGTGACGTGGCGTATGGAAGAGGCACGTGGACGGATGATGCGGAGGCCCGGGCAACAGCGGAATGGTCAACGGTGGGAAAACGAACCGACCATCGATTCTGTGGAGATCGACAAAGGAAATGCAAGGCTGAGAGTTGAGGGGGGACCGGGGCTGGGGGTACGACGTATAGGGGTGACAATGCGTGCTGCCGATCAATCGTTTGACAGAAGGGCTCGATCGGACGGTTATTACACATATCGCTGGGCATCCCGTACCGAACATTAACGCGCGATGAAACGACGGTTTTAAAACAGTGAGTCGCCACGTGTCAGAGTCAGTGGAATCGCCGTGATTTTAGAAATACTCGCCACGCCCAACTGCAAATAAGTAGACAGAAACAATTAGGTTTTGATCCGTGCTAAAGTAGGTCCACCAAGTGAAAGGTCTGATCAACATGTAGTGGGAAATGAACTACATGGCTCAATCAAAGGTTTGAACGGGGAAAAGTGCGAGGGCTGCGGATTAAATGCTAGCCATCCGATCTGTCAGGATCGACAGTCGAGGATGCACCCGATGAATAAATACGGTAAGCGCCCTTCAGTGTTAGAACCCGGTCACAGCGATGGGTTTTGTGGAAGGTAAAGGAGCGCGGGGCTAATGGGAAAAGGGTTGAGGTCTATCATATGGTCGGAAGTGGGTTTTTAACCCATTTTCAATGAAATTTATGATTTTTGGCCCATTTCCAAAGTGTTTTAAGGCCAGCCAAGGGCAACGATAGGGGGATGAAGGGTCAAAAAAGGCCAGAAAAAGGGTAAGAATAGGATTTAAAGGGGGATTTAGGGAAAACAAAGGGTGCAGGGATATTAGAGAAGATTTCAGGAACAGACAAGGGGAATTGGGGGGAAAGAAAGGGGACCCTAGCTAAGGGGGACAGGGGATAATAACGGGCCCTTTGAGGAACAAAATTTTATAACCAATGAGGCTTTAGATGGAAAAAAACAGAGGGGACTTGTATAAGGCAAAGCACAGAGAGACTTCAAGGATGATGTGTCTTCAGGGGAGATGCATTCCTTGGAGGTCTCCAAAATAACATAGCCCCCAGCTTGCTTGTCAAGAATTTCATAGGGGGGCTAACAGTGGCTCCACATGGGGATGGCTTCTTCTTGAAGGAGTCAAGAAACCAGAAATAATCTTTGGAGTAGGCTAGATGCCTGCTGCTTGGCACATCCCTTTCTTTCTTCCATTTTCAGCTGCCACAATATGTTAGATACACAAATCAAAAGAAACATTTTCCCAACCAATTTACCTACCCAACTACAGTCCTAGCATTTTTTATTCTTTAGGGTGCATTTGAGCTAGCAGACCCTTTACATCATTTATTTTGAAGCAGAATACAAACCTATTCTAAATCTACCCTTATTACTCCATGAGACAAGATTAGACTGTTGGCCTCATATGCTTCTCTACCTAATCTAACATCTGCTGGGATTAAACTGTCCAACAGATTTCTTCTCCTACATTCTAAGACAGGAAATTGAAAAACAGCCAAGCCAGGATTACACTGTCTGACTTGCTGTGGAGTGAAACAAAACTTTGAAGGCTTGAAATTTGAACTTTTGAAGTATCCTTCTCTATTTGTGACTCAGATTTTGAGCATATTAGAATCACCTCCTTTCTCTGATTTCAGCTCTGGTTTTGGGCATATTAGAGCTGACTTTCCTTTCCTCTGCTGGTCTAGATTTTGAGCATGTTAGGACCAGCTGTCTCTCTTTTTTTTTTTTGTCTTAACACCTTTCTCTTTCCTGAAATAAACTACAATGGTATATACAATGAAGAACGAAACTGGAAATCGAAATTTAGTAGAAGTAGTGTTTGAGCATCCTGCCATTGACATGACCCCCAAACAGTTCTGTACCATCAAGTTCTTGTAGAAAAAATGCATTTGGGCCCACAGTAGCTTGGATAATGTATGGACCCTGCCACAAGCTATCAAACTTGCCATGTTTACCTTTGTCCTCTCTTCTTGAGTCCCACCTCAGAACCTTGTCACCAATTTTGAAATCAGCAGCTTTGGTTCTTTTGTTAAATAGCTTTTTAATGTTTTCCTGAACTCTGACAGCCCTGTCATACACTTGTTCCCTTGTTTGCTGAAGATGGATTGTTTCATTTATCATTATTATCATGTTGTCCTCTTCTGATTGGATCTCTTGGACAAGTTTGATTACTGGAACTCCAAGGCTGGTAGGAAATACTACTTCTGTTCCATAAACCAGCTGGAATGGTGACATGCCAATAGATTTCTTTTTGGTGAGCCTGTCAGCCCACAAAGCATGTACCAACTTGTTGTGCCAAGATTTTTTGTTCTCTTCTAATAGCTTTTTGATGATTTCCACCAGGCTCTTATTTGATGATTCATCCAGGCCATTACCATGAGGGTAATAGGCAGTTGAATGAACAAGCGTGATATGGTACATGTGACAAAAATCAACCATTTTCTTGGATCCAAAAGCAGCAGCATTGTCGGTGATTATCTTCCTTGGACAACCAAACCGGGAGAGGATATGACCTTCTAGGAACCTAATGATGACTGAATCAGTGGAATTCCTAGTGGGTATGGCCTCTATCCACTTAGTGAAATAGTCTGTAGCAATTAGGATCCATTTGTGTTGTCCTGAAGAGGCTGGATGAATCTCCCCTATAAAGTCTAGACCCCATTGCAGAAAGGGACCTTCAACAGTGATGGGTTGTAGGGGGAGGGGGAGGAGCTTTCTTCTGCCTTCAAAGATCTGACATTTGTGGCAGGTAAGGATCATCCTATTGACATCATTGAAGAGTGTAGGCTAATAGTAACTAGCCCTGAGTATTTTATTTGCAGTGGCTTTCCAACTCAGGTGGCCTCCACATTCTCCATCATGGAATTCTTGTTTAATTCTTTCAGCTTCAGGTTCGGACAAACATTTCAGCAATAGGCCATTTGGATTTTTCCAGTATAGATTCTCATTCAAAATGCAATAATTTCTAGCTTTGAGTTTTATGAATCTGGCCTTGGTTTTAGGCAGTTTTGGAGGGGCATTGAGGTGGGTGAGCACGTAAAGGATATCAGTATACCAAGGAGAGTTTTGAAACTGCTCCTCAACAGTTGGATGGGGCAATCCTTCTTGCTCATCTGAGGCATTTATCATGTTAATGTCAAGGGACTGCAAGTTTTATTCAGCCATTAACTAGGCCAGGCCTTGACCTTTCATCAGCTTGGTGGGTTTTATTTCAAGGTCGTATTCTAAGATTTTAGCAATCCATTTGCCCCTTTTCCCATTAGGGTCCTGGGACAAGATGTCTTTGACCACTATATTTTGCACATAGGCAATGGTGTGAGAATGCAGAATGTACACCCTAAAGTCTTTTAAGGCCTTTACTAGGGCATAGGCCTACTTTTCCATAATGTTGTACTTCAGGGGTGCATCCCTTAAGGCTTTACTGAAGAAAGCTATAGGCTGTTCATTACCTTCTGAATTTTTCTGCAGCAAAATTGCAGCCACTGTATGCTCGGAGGTGAATGAAAAAATCATGAATTCCTTTGAGAAATCCGGATTAATCAGAACAGGAGCTTGAGTGAGCACAAGTTTTACAGATTCGAAATATTTTTTAGCTCCTACAGTCCATTTCACTCCCATACCCTTTTTCAGCATATTAGTCATATTTCTAAGGTGTTCGGCTAGATTGGGAATGAATCTCTTGAGGAAATTGATCTTGCCAATGAAGGACTACAATTCCTTGATGTTTCTCGGATGTGTGATTTGAAGTATTCCCTCAACTCTTTGTGGATCTATCCTAATTCCTTTCTCAGAAATAATGTGGCCCATAAGTTTACCTTCTTGCAGCCCAAAAACATTTTTCTTAGGATTTAAGGACAGGCCGTACCTTCTACATTTTTCTAAAAATTTCCTCAGATGTTTGAGATGTTCTTATTCAATTTTGCAAAAGACAGTCAAGTCATCCAAGTAGATAACTATGAAGTGTCCTATCTCATTTGAGAAAGCTATATCTATCGCTCTCTGGAAGGTGGCCCCAACATTCATCAGTCCAAATGGCATCTTCACATACATAAAGGTGCCCCATGGGGTGGTAAATGATGTTTTTAGTTGATCTTCTGGGAGTAACAACACTTGGTTATATCCTGAAAAACCATCCAACAGGGAAATCCTTTTAGAGCCCACTACCCTCTGTAAGATAAGTTCCATTCTAGGCAAGGGGTAGTTGTCTTTCAGGGAGGCTCTGTTGAGGTTTCTGAAGTCTATGCACAGTCTAATTTCCCCTGTTTTCTTTCTCATAGCCACTAGATTTGATAACCAATCAAAAAACCTTACAGGGACTATTATGCCTACGTCATACATCTTTTTAATCTCCTTTTCAACTGTAGGCAATTGTTTTGGATTGATCCTACGGATTTTCTGTCTGAAAGGCTTCTGATTTTCCTTCAGGGGTATCTTGTGTTGTATGATGTTGGTGTCATACGCCTTTAAGTCTTCATAGCCCCATGCAAACACATCAATGAATTCTTTAAACAACTCAATGTATTTCTTCTTCATGTCTGCAGGTAAAGACTTAGCCAGTTTGATCATTTTGGGTTTATCTTCAGTGCCTATGTTGCATTCTTCCACATCTGAATATGCATGTTCTATAGTGGGCTTTTTGGCTACGTCATCAAAGTCAAAAAGGTCCTCTAAGGGTGCTAGGCCTCTGGGAATATTCTTATCTTTGGCCTGCAGCACCTCTATTTCTTCACTATCTGCGTTTTCACATTTTATGGTTGAGTTTCCAGTTTCCTCGGAAAAATAATTTATTTCTATGTTACAAGGCGTGGTTTCTCCATCAGAGGATTCCTCACTAAGGCAGTTGTCTTCATATTTAGAATCTGAACCAGAAAATTCAAACTCATCTCTGCCTATTAAGAAATCCTCAATCTGTTTGTCACCTTCAAAGACCTGCCAATATTTTTCGTTTTCTGGCACTGCAGGTCGGAATTTGGTTTGAATGATGATTTTTTTGTCAGCTGGAGTCTCAGGGTATGAACTAGCTAGACAAGCTAATCCATTCGCAATGAAATTTTGACTCTTGGGAACAAATACCAATTCATATTCCATGAATGTTTTCAACATATCCATGGCATCGTTCCTATATGCTCTTAATCGGGGATGTTTCGCTGCATATCCACCGTTCACTTGTTTGATCACTAACTCAGAGTCTCCTCGTACAACTATCCTGTGGGCTCCTAATTTTTTCAATAGATTTAAACCAAGGATAAGAGCCTCGTATTCTGCAATATTATTTGTGCATTTTAAATGCAGATTCACTGCATGGCTCTCAGCATGATCATTTTCTGTGTTACGCAGCCACACCCTTGCTCCAGCCCCTTTTCTAGTACAGGACCCATCAAAATTCATTTCCCACAGGGGTTCGCCATTATGTTGCGTTGGGGGGTCTGTACTAGGTTGTGGGTTGTCTTGTTCTTCACGTGGTGTATCGGTCTGAGGGGTGTGACTAATGGTCTGACTGCATTGTGTTTTTGGTTCATTCGGAGTTTCGTTTTCATTATCCTGCCCATGGTTTTCTTCATCGTATTCTTCTAGGGTAGCCATTATGCTAAAATCCATGGGCTCTGTGTTTTTTCTTGGATCTCTGCGTTGTGATTCTGGCTCTCCTAAGGATTGGTCATTATAAAGAATGAAAGAATCCAGGTCTGTGTGCACAGAGTATAATGGTGAATTTTCAGGCTTCTCGGGGCTACTGACTAGGAATTTCATCTGGGACTCTCTATACAGTCTTCTAAGTTGGCCAAAGATAGGGATAGTGGCATATGAGCCATCCATCTGCATTGTTCCCTGCAACTTGGCTCCCCATGATCTCGATAATAACATGCCATACTTGGGTGGTACATCTACCACCACCACATCCATGACCATACATTTGGCAGGAATCTGGGTCAAGCTCACACATAAATCTTTGATTAGTCCTAGGAATTTTACTCTGCTAGAGTCAAATGAATATAAGTCTTTGTAGGGTCTGGTAATTTCTAGGCCTAACCTTTCCATCACTACCTTAGGCATTAGATTGTGTGATGCTCCAGAGTCATGCATGGCATTATGAAGGATCTTGTCATGAATGTTGAGACTGACATAGAAAGGTGGAACCACCCCTTCCTGAAACTTTCCCTCAATCTTTGGACCAAACAAGAGGGAAGGTTGATCATCATTCAAATTCACAGTGTCGTTATTTTCCCCTAGGTTTAACGCTTTCAAAATTTGGCCCTTATATACATCCTGAGTGGCCAACTCAGATAATGGTACAGGGATTTTGATTTTGGCAATCTCACTTTCCAGATTGAAAGTGGACTGGACCTTTGTAACGCTCAATTCTGTTTTATTTGTCACTGTCTTAGTGGCTGTATCAGCTTGTGATTTCTCACTATGTACAGGGTTGGTGACAGTTTTATCAGGAGCACTAACCGCAGTGTCAGTGCTACTAGCTGGTTGGCTTTGTTTTTCAACGTTTTGGTTGTCTTTTTCTTTGTTTTTCCCAGAACTTTCAGCTGTTGTTTTGCTATTTTCAGTAGTCACTTTAGAAGATTTGTCAGGCCTTTTCTTGATGGTAACCTCAGGAGCTTTGGGTTTGGAAGTGTCTTGGTTCTTTTTGCTGCTAAGTTCATATTGTTCTCTGACCTGCATCATGGCATTTTCAAATCCTAATCTGTAATCTTCAGTTTCTAACCGTTCCTCATCCCAGTATGATGGTGAGGGTTGATCTTCTCCTGAATCACAGTTAAGGACCGAGTCTTCTGTTTCAAACATGTTTATTGCATTCCCTTCGGACTCTTCTAGGATTCCCTCATATTCATCTAAAAAGTTTTGGAAAGGGGGAATAATTTGCTGATCTGATTCTTTCTATCTGTTGGGAGCATTGTTGTTTCTCCTAAAGTTTTGTTTCTGTTTTGGTTATTGACAGTGACAACCATTCTCTTCATCATTTGTTGTAGCTCTTCCATTTTTTTAGACAATTTGTCATAATTTGGATCAGATGTGGGGGCTATATTGTCATCCCTATAGGTTACCCTCCTCTCGGCTCTCTGTCTTGCTTTTTTCTCTATCAAATTGGCTTCTATGTTTACAACTCCTTTCTGCATGTCTTCCAATGTGGTGTACTCTTTATCCCTAAGCTCATAGGCCATGTCAGCATCAAACCCATCAGGGTACTTTGCTAGGGCCATGCCTTGTGGAGGTTTCATATGTGGGGGGAGAGCATTGTAAATGATGTTAAATCTTGTTGTGTAATCATGGACACTCTCCCCTGCATTTATTTTAAGGCTCATGTATTCTGCTAGGAGTTGGCGAGGATTTGCCCTAGTTTCCCATTTGTCGACGAAAGTCTGGTATAGAGCAGGGAGATCTTGGATACTTCCATGGGGTAAGCTCTTAAACCACTTCTTTACGTCGCCCCCTAAGCTTTGGGCAAAGATTCTCATTTTGATCGTTTCATCATCAATTTCCATGTAATCAAAGGAATCCTCCATCTTATCTACATGTTGCTGAGTTGTGATGGATTCCTTAGCAGTGAAGTGTGGGATTTTTAATTGATAGTCATTTGGTAAGGGTAACAAGGGCTGGGGTAATACTAAGGGAGCATACCAAGATGCCATGATGATATTCTGATGAGGTAAAGGATTTATTTGAGCGGCTGGTATATGGATGACAGGGATACTAGGACTAGTAGTGGTTAGCTAAGCAGATCTAGGGTGGGAGAGCCCCAAGTTTTGAATGAAGTGGGAATCAGGTGGTGTGGATGGAGGGGTTCCTCTGTCCCTAGTGTGTTGACCATTATGATATGGTTAACTTTGAAACTCGAGGTCTGGCTGGTCTATATGATTGAATGACCTAGCTCTAGGTAATCTGTTTGGTAGGTCTAGGTCAAGCTGAAAGTGTGATAGAGATGTAAGATCTTCTGGTGCAGAGTTAGCTCTATAGATGTGGCTGGAAATAGTTTATCTTTTAGGTGTAGGAGCCCTCTTAAGGATGTTTTCCAGATTTTCAACTATCTCAGGTGGGTTTGGGTTAGGATAAGCTCTTGTGTGAATGGTTCTGAAAGCCAGAATGTTATACTTCTAACTAAGCAGCTTAACCCTACTTGGTACTTCTGTTGTGGTTAATTTTGTTTCAAAGGTTGGTCTCCCAGTGGAGTCTAAGGTGAAACCAAGTTAATCAGCAGGCCCACCGATCACCAGTGGAGTCTTGATATTTTAGGAACTATGGAGTCGCCAGGTGGAAGGTTTAGGGTATGTCAAAGGGGTTACACTGTCCACCATAGTGCTCAGGCACTATCACATCTCAAGAATAACCTCAATAACAGTAAACTCCAACCAGATATTGACTGGAAGGGCATTTACCAGATATGTCACCTCCGAAGAATGGTGAGATCTGGAGGCTACCTGGCCCTTTCCAGGCTCTGTCTAAGAGTATGATGGACACTCAACAATAGAGTTCGATTCAAGAGAGGAGTGAATTACTGTCAACCTAGCCATAGTTCTAAGTTTCTGAGGTTTTGAGATATGTTTGAGGTGAAATGCACTGAGTTCCCCCGTGGAGTCACCATTATGTTGGTATTCCCATGTTTTGGCCAGGTTGACAAGACCAAAAGATGAGACAACATAGAACCACTTTCAGACCTTAGGATCTAGCCCTCTTAGGTCCAGAGAGGGATCTCTCTATGATAGTCAAAGGTTTTATGTCTTTGAAGCTCAAATGTTAAGGTTTTAGGCTAGTTATAGGCATAGGGTTTGTTTCTTTGATTGTTTATGTTTGGTTGTTGGGAATCAGGAAAGAAGGGTCCAATATAAGACAAGGATGAGCAAAGAAGAAACTAGGCAAAGATAGATAACTCAGGGAACATCAAGGCCATTGGGCAATGGAGTCAAGAAAGGGTTTACTTTTTTTCAATGTGCAAGCTTTCAGTTGGGCTAGTTATCTAGAGCATTTGGATCTTAAAATATGATTGATGGAATGGAAAATTAAGGAATGAAAATGAGTGAGAGGGAAAGAAGGAAAGACAACGAAATTTCTATCTATAGATTAGGTCAGAGGTCATTTAACTCCAGACCTTCTTGGACGTACTCAGAGAAAAATCTCAAAGGGGGACAAAGGGGCTGCTTATAGATCAGACTAGAGGTCATTTAACTCCAGGTCTGCTTTAGCAACTCCAAGGAAAAACAAGGATAAGTTTAATAGAAGGGATCTTAGAAAGGTTTAATGAGATGGAAAGATCCTAGTGAGGCAGAGACAGGGTTCTAGACCTCCCAGTGTTCTCAACTCATCCATAAATCCTAACAAGAACATCTAAACATAGATTTCATTAATTCATACATCAGAGAGCAGGAAAAAACATCCACTACACTGGTTAAATCAATTGAAATCAATATTCAGATACACATATAAGAAAAAAACATAAAAGGCTGGGAGAGAAGCAACATAAGGTACCTATCAAGGGTAAATATTATGCCAAACTTCTGATGCGAGCCAGTAGAAATGGAATGAAATGAACTCAAACACAGAGATAGGAAAACATCACCATCTTCTTTAGATCAGTATCCAAAGAAATGTGCTTGTCATATTAAAAACAACACCAATTAGGTACATCATTGCCCACAGCTTGAACATTCAGCCTGAATACATCAAATCTCAACCTATCTTACCATATTACACAGAGAACTTGTCTAAAGAGGAAAATTCTTGCATTTCTATGATATCCAATCAACAACCCTTACAGTAGTCCTCCTCATGAGTTTTATAGCAGAAGATGAATGGAGGAGGTGGGTGAACAATTAAATACATCATTTAAGCTCGGCAAAGGAAAGAGGGTCGAAACCCATGCTTTTTAAACTTCTACATTTATCTCTGGTATGGTTAAGATGTCCTGGCTGTAGCACTGTGTGGTACATGTGGTGAAATAACAAAAATAAAATAAGAAACAGTGAAATCTGCCCTACTTGTGCAGCAAATGCTCCTGATCCTGTAGGGTGGCTGTCAGGGTAGGAAACTTCAGGGACACGATGCATAATCAAAACCGTATGGGCGTTTTGTCCTCTAATGAAGAAAAACATACTGCTACTGTAGAAAAAACCCTGGTGGTACGGCTTCCCTTGCATTTAATATTTTAGAGGTCCTCGGGGTCTTCACTCTGATGCTTTACCTCTGAAAAATTGGGTTGAGCCCTTTAATCCCCATCATAATGCTTTAATTTTGAGCTTGAGGCCTAAATATCTGCGTTTGTGTGCCTCGAGGTCACTGCTACTTCATTGATGGCGCAAATGGAGCTTTAATGGTGCTGGACAGGGTTTGAAAAGCTTAAACTCTGTCCTTCAATGGAGAAAGGCTCTGCCGATGCAAAAAACTGGCTTATGCATTAATTTTCTGTGCACAGAATTCTCGGCTGCTGCATTAAACGCTGTATAATCATGGTGGACCATGACCACCTGATAAACCTACAAAAACACGCAACCTGTCAAGAAAAACCATGGACGGGGTAATGGAGGTGGTGCAGAGGATGAAAATGGCCGTGCAGATGATGCACTGGGGGAGAAATCACGAAAAATGGTGACAAATTGTTCTGGCGGAGGTGGCGGTCTCGTAGAGCGGAGTTTGAACGGAAAAATCATTAAAAAACATGAAAATGAACAATTATAGGCAATGGAATGGTCAAAAGGTATGGAAAACGCACGTGGGGTGATGTGGCGTACGGAAGAGGCACGTGGACAGATGATGTGGAGGCCCGGGCGACAGTGGAATGGTCAACGGCAGGAAAACGAATCTAGACCGTCAGATCTCGGCGGAGATCGACGGTGGAAACGCGTCGGAGAGCGATAGACCGTGGGCCAGGGGTACGACGATCGGGGGTTAAAAAATGCGCAGCTTCGTCGATCGTCAACTGTCGGATGAAGGGCTCTAGATCAGATGGCTATTACGCATATCGCTCGGCATCTTGTACCGAACGTTAGCACGCGATGAACCGGTGGTTTTAAAATAGTGTCGGGGCCACGTGTCAAGAGCTGAGTGGAATCGATGTGATTTTAGAAATACCGCCTGTCGCCCAACGGCGGTGCGATAGAAACAACCAGGTTTTGATCCGTGCGCGGCGGGGTCCACCGGCGGGAAAGGTTCAGGACCGTCGATCTAGCGGGAAATGAATGACGATGGCTCAATCAAAGGTTTGAACGGGGGAAAGCACGAGGGCTGTGGATTAAATGCTGGCCATCCGATTTGTCAGGATCGACGGTCGAGGATGCGCCCGATGAATAAATACGGTAAGCGCCCTTCAGTGTTAGAACCCGGTCACAACGATGGGTTTTGTGGAAGGTAAAGGAGCACGGGGCTAACGGGAAAAGGGCTGAGGCCTATCATATGGTCGGAAGTGGGTTTTTTAACCCATTTTCAATGAAATTTATGATTTTTTGGCCCATTTCCAAAGCTTTTTAAGGCCAGCCAAGGGCAACGATGGGGGGGTGAAGGGTGAAAAAAGGCCAGACAAAGGGTAAGAATAGGATTTAAAGGGGGATTTATGGAAAACAAAGGGTGCAGGGATATTAGGGAAGATTTCAGGAACAGACAAGGGGAATTGGGGGGGAAAGAAAAGGGACCCTGACCAAGGGGGACAGGGGATAATAACGGGCCCTTTGAGGAATAGAATTTTATAACCAATGAGGCTTTAGATGGAAAAAAACAGAGGGGACTTGTATAAGGAAAAGCACAGAGGGACCTCAAGGATGATGTGTCTTCAGGGGAGATGCATTCCTTGGAGATCTCCAAAATGACATAGCCCCCAGCTTGCTTGTCAAGAATTTCATAGGGGGGCTAACACCTTGGAGCTTGCAGACCTCAATGGCAGGCTTCTTAGTGATCGAATGTGGCTTTACATCATTGGATCTTGATTGGTCAAGTTCAATAGTGTTCAGAATCAGCTCATCTATTCGCACTTAGTGGACTGTACTAGGTACCTTGGGGTCCATTTTCCTCAATGGTGGATCCCCTCATGTCTGTTACTGGTCTACCTCATTGGATGGTAATCAAGCGGTCTCTACCATTGCTTGACTTTAGCTCATTTATTTTCATGCGTATATTTATGCCATTGGGGTTGTGACGAAGGCCATGGGTCAGGGAAATCTCACTCTTATATGGAATCCTTCCCAAGCTGCGTTAGAGTTAGGTATCATTTATGTAGCTTGAGGGCTATATGGGACACTCCTCTATCTATCATGTGTCCATAATCCTACTGATGTATACTGTGACATAGATCCATGATTTTCTTCCTTAGTGGCTATGTTGTTTTGATTGAGTCAGATGGATCCACTGTGTATGTCTGTCGTGGCCAAGGTGTAGTCATTTATATCTTCGATCCGTAGTGTATGTTTGGCATCCATGTTCAGTTTTTCTTATGAACGAGCATGGGTATGCCCACCTTGGGTATGTTATCAGCACAATTGAGAATTTAGCTTCAGTATCTTCCAATTCGCGTTCTTGGCTCTGTTTCCCCACTGCCAATTCGACCTATGATTTTTTTATAATGTATTTCGGACATCAGCTGCTCCTTCTGACCTCATACATTTGGGGGCATATGTTATCAGCCTATTTTTCTACCCCTACATAACTCACCCTTATCCCTCATGATCAATTTCATTTTTATTGACATGAGGTGATGTTTTTGGCCAATTTTACCCTTAATCGCAATCGGGGCCTCTTATGCCCATGGTTAAGGGCCTTCAACTGTGACCAAGGCCTCTTATGCTTGTGGTTAAGGCCCTCATTCCTCTGTTTTGAGCCTGTGGTCAAGGTAACTTTCCTAAATGACTCAGTCCCTAGGAGATTACCTCAATTACTCACTGATTCAAGTTGGACGGGACTCATCCATTAGAATTTTCTCTAACTTCTCGTTGTCCGGAGCATCCACATTCATCCTCTCGGGACTCGTCATTTACCTATTTATACTGGATCTTTTAAGAGGTCCATGTTAGTCTAGAGATCCTAGAGAGCCATATTAATGTCACATTGAGATCTTGATTCTTTGCAGCTATCTTTCCATCACTTTGAGAGCTTGTAAGGTCTTAGTTTCTATGTGAGTGCTCTTCATACTCATCCATCACATATAGTGGGGAATCTCTACCAGATCGTGGAGAGGAGATGCTGGATCAGAGCTATAGACGCGTTGTATCATTTTATTGATATTAATGAAGATTTATGATCTCTCCTCATATGACCATGTTTCAGTTTATGTGATTGGTTTATCATTACATCGTTGTTTATCTAAAAATATTTCGAGGAAGATTGTCTGTTGTCCTTGTATGTTTTTGATTGTGTGTAGGTGTTGAGATTGGAAGCAGATCATGTAGATCACTCGCATGAAGCACAAAAATTCTTCTTCAAACTGAATATCCATCCCCAATATCCGAGGAGGAAAGGTACTTCTCTCTTCCTTATATCATAGATCCAATTGCATGTTGCTTGTGAATCATGTGGGATCACGAATCTTGTATATATTATTAGTCATGCTTGTGTCTTTCTAGTGATCTAATGGACACTATATCACAAAGAAAAAACTCCTTGCGATTTCTATTGCAACACATACCACAATAACTCTAGGAACTTGGTTATATAATCCTCATCTGTCATCAATCCCATATTTAACTCATAAAATTCCTTAGATTTGTTGTCGTAGTACCTTTCTTAAAATTATTTCTTCCTTAAGAGTCTCTTAAATTCATGCCAACTCAACTATTTTGTCCTTATGTCTTTGACCCACTTCACATCTTCCCACCAGATGTCCGCTTTCCCTTTGAGGCTGAAGATAGTTATTTTGGCCTTCATGTTCTTTGTGTACTCATGTAACTCAAATAGTTTCTTCATCCCAAATAACCAAGCCTCAAAATCTTCCAGTTTCTTCAAGTCATCATCAAAGGTAGGTGGATTTAATTTCTTGAAATATTCTGGAAAATATCCCCTCCCACTCCTCCTGTAAGGATGATAACAATGGCAGTCATAGTGCATGTCAAAACTAGAACTAGTGTAAAACATGTGTCGATCACCTCTCCTATCTGGAGTATCCAAGATCCCACCATATCTAACCGTGTCATATCTATTCAACTTGTGTCCACCATGATATCTACTACCGTACGCCTCATTAGTCCTATCCTCCTGTCCATGGATAATCTAAAGTGTTACTTGTATATGAAATTCTGTCAAACTATGAAGGATTTCTACATTAAATTTCACTTGTTTCTCCTGTGCCTGTATGATCCTTTCATTATCTTCTTTGCAACTCCTTATATTTTCCTTTAAGCTTCTCAATGTGTCTTCTAATTCAAAATAATTCCCACCACCATGTTTCTCGTCTGATCCATAGGGACAATCTTGTGAATTGTAGTCTACCATCTTGCTAGTCATCTTTGATATTCTTTCCTGCAAGTATACCATGTCAGCTAAACCAAAACATAACATAACCAACATATCTCAGTATAGTTCAGGGGAGGATATATCGTATATAAAATCAACCAGATTAACACGATACATGTATAATCATAATCATAAAAGTATATAAACATAATTTCAACCATTATCCAGTTATCAATGCATGACCATACCAATCACATACCACGACCTCATGCACGACAACGATAACCATGTCGATGTATGCACAACACCATATAAACACTAACATGCATAACCAATATATACTCATGATAATGTAATATCCCAAAAGGGATAATGCAGTAATACTGAAACACAATATAAGAACTGCATCAAAGTAAACAATAAATCTAACTACACATCAGAATGCATAGAAATGACTGAGCCATTTTATTATATAGGAGGTGAAAAAGAAAGTACAACAGTGCTAAAAATAGGAGACACTCAAGCCAAAGGGATGGCTTGGGATGACCCTGCAATGATCCCACAAGAGGGATTGCGTAATTGCTGAACTACTGGAATGTAAATTGTGTTGTCCCTGCTGCAACTATTTGGACTGCAACTGCCTAAAATATATAAATTTAGATCTAGGCAGAATGGGAGCTCCGATGATGCTGAAAACAGAGATCTAGGCTCTATTATGGATACCCAAGATTACCCAAAAAGGGTTTTTCAAATCTGTAAATCTTAGAAAACCACCCTCTTAGGGCTCCACATATATACTACTGGGTATGTAGATCTGAAGCTAGATCTGATGATATGATGGCTGTAATGATGCACAATCAGATATATGCAAGAAGGGCTGATCCCTTCTCTAGATCTTTGGGCTAAAATCTCAAGATCTAGATCCTCCAATATCCTCCACTAAAAATACCTGTTGAATGAACAACAACTTCAGAAAACTGCGCTGTCAGAGAGGGAGGCTCAATAGCCTACTACTAGATGTGTCAAATCAGCTCCTGAGTGATGGAAACAATAGATCCAATGTGAGGATATGATCCCTCATAGGATTTCCATCTAAAATACTGGAAACTTCCTTCCTCCAATAGATCTACAAGATTGGTCTACGCAATCCTTGAAGGGACTGTTGCTGCATGAAGGTAAAAACCCAATGGCTTGAATGTCGGGTATAGATTTGTTGCTCCTAGAAGACTGAATGTGAAGAACAAAGTGGTAGGATGAATCCTCCACCGGTTTCCTAGCTAAATTCTAGAAACAACCTCCTGAAGATGGCACCAATGCCTGATAAGGAATGTAGTACAACCCTCTTTCAATGGGCTTCTACTCAAAGAAAGAGGAGGGATTCCCACTCGGGAACACCATGTGCTAAACAACACTGCAATATTAGCTAACAGCTCAAGAATGCATAGAAATGTCCTAAGACAAATCTAGATCTAAAGAGATCAAGAAATGAATAATCCAAATCATCCCCTCTAATGTGCCTTCACCTTCATTATATAGATATGAGCCTTCCATAGCCTAGGCCCACTCCAAAACTGTGTTTTACATGTGGACATAAGTCTCCATGGTTGACTGCGTTGTTTCTCCATGTCCTCCATCATGTTCACATGGGGTGATCACCCTCTCCATTATGTGTGCATTAAATGCATCACTTCCTCCACTATCTTATCATAAGTGCTTTATCAACTTCTTTTAATGCACTATGATCTCAGTTGACCTTATCAAATATCCTCATGATTTTTCATTTGAGATCCATGATCTTATTTGACTATTTCACCCTCCATAATCTATCCCATAAATGAGACATGATCTCCATTAATTGAGTTGCTCCACTACGCCATGATTTTAGATCTAGATCTAGAATATCCACATACACACATTGAAAGTGGATTTTATTCATATTTGAGGTTTGTGGGTCCCTCCACCCTTTTATTTTCTTAATTAATTAAGAAAATCAAGAACTCTAATATTCCAAATATCATGTGAAAATTTGGGAATATTACAGTCCTCCCCGAAAAATGTTGCTTGTCCTCAAGCAACTCCAAAAGTAGATGCAAAGCCATCTATTCCCCTCCAAATGGCATCCACATAAGGAAGGCCTCTTCCATTCACTGCAATTTGTTATGCATGTTTGGTTCCAAAGTTATCTCTCAAGAATACATATAATGACCTCCAACTATATGGTTAGATTCCCTCCTTCCACCATGAAGTACCAAGTGACAACCATATGATGTTCAAAATCATCATCAATACATGAGATATATAAAATAAAGTGGTTCTTTCCACAAAGGAAAAGTCCTATCTCACAAAGCCTTTCTTCATCCCATGTTCCATGAAGTAAATTGAGCATTTTCATGCCCTCATATTTCACCTTGTTGGCCTTGTTGGATCCAAGCATCAATCCAACATTATGCAAAAGAAGAAATAGAGATATATGGGTCGAAAAATATTTCAAACCATATTCTCCCAATAGTAGCCACCAAAGTAGGGCCTCTTTCTGCCATCCTGCATCTCCTCCATGTAAGATGGACAAGCCAAACTCCCCCAAAAGTAACCAAAGCAACAAGATATCTTGCTGCTTTCTCTCCTCCTCATGTAAATCATGGAGTAAAAACATACTGATAGACATGTGGAATGTCACATCAGCCCAATACAAGAAAACACCATCAATACACATCATGAGAGAATCATGCCAAGTTCTACCCAATACAAAACACATAGACATAGGAGATGTCATGTGATGGCCAAACTCTCTCAAGGGAAACCAAAATGAACATGCCTTCTTTTGCTGTATTCTATCATTGATACACAAGGCATGCATAAGAAAAATATGAGCTATTGGGTGGTAACCATACTCACCCAAGAGCAGCCAGCGCAGCCATGCCTCCTTCTTCATTTCATGAGTGTTTTTCAAGGCATGGATAAAAGAAATAGGAACCTTTGGGTAGTAACAAAACTCTCCCAAGAGAAATCAATGTAACCAAGATTTCTGGCCCATGTCATACATCTTCAAGTGGTCATGCAACCCCTTTCTTATCATTCTCACCCACTCATCCCAATGTGGATGATGAATGATGTACTACATAAACATGGTATCCTCCCTTTTTAGAATGCCATCCTTCCCAAACTGTTGAAGAACTTTGCACTCCATGAAATGTTGAAGTGCACCTCCAATGAGACCTTCTCATCAATGGCCCTCCAAAACCAGTGAGGTTCTGGATCTGCTGCAAGTAGAGGTTTCTCTTTGAGCTGTGAGATGCTCATTGAGAAAGTGTCATATATAAAGGAGAAAATATTTCTCATCCCAAGATGCCTACCATTTATCATCTTAACCTCCATTGCTTCATGAGTGAAGCTACCTTCAGAATGCTCCAATAATGATGGGGCCTCTTCATTATCACTGCTACTAAGTGACAGCGTTGTAGATCTACATGGTAATACATATGCTGTCTCAAAGCAAGGCACAATGCTGATCTCATCACCAGTCATTGTACATAGGATTATGCTCATCCCATTTTTTGAAACTCTACACTTCAACTCAAAGGGTTGAATGTAGCTCAACAATGATGAATTGGGATAACTCTTCATCTCCTCCTTGATTTGATCAAGGGTCCTCTGTGCTGTGATATATTGCTGCTTCAAATCAAAAAAAAATTCTAACCCTTGGTTATGCATTGGCCCTGATGGCATGTCCCCATAAGTTTCAATAAGATCTACTAAACAATATGTGATGAAAGTATGTGCATACCTTATATCAACTGATGTGTGGGAACCTCTTGTAAGTTCACAAGAGTCCCTCCAATCAGAACAATGATGTCTCAAACTGCTGGTAAGAGTGAGGGCTTCTCTTCTCCAAGTGAACCAGTGCTGGAATCTTCCTCCTCTTCCTCATGCATCTCCTGAATCATGCATGGGACTCTATGTGTCAAAAGCTCAAGACTATCTTGCAAAGTTGCAAGTGTATCTTCTCTAGATGCAAGTACTTCTGCAACTGGTGGTGAATGTAGTGACTCCTTGTCCAGAGTGACAATATTGACATCCTCCTTTGTTCCCTTAGGAAATGTCTCTTTGTGGCACCTCTTTTTTTCTCTCACATCAAACTTCTTCCTCAACTTGTGAAAGAAATCTGAATATTTAGTCACCTTTGCATGCTCCATGTGACCAAACCACCAATCATTGGCTTCACCTAAAAGATGAAGTGATGAAATTTGGATAGCCTCTTTTTCATCCACAGGATGTAGCCTAAAAAATGTATCTAACTCCTTCCTCCAAGCCTTAACAGTGCATGAGGAAGATCCATTAATTGTAGGCAAATAGAATCTATTGTGCCTTTTTCTTCTATTGCTGCTATAGGATCCTCTTTCTTCTTTGATTTTCAAGAATTTTTGGAGAGTTAGCTTCTCCTTGAACGCTCTATACTATGATTTTTACTCTTCAAGATATAGGATGCGAGTTTCATGAGTCTCAGGTTTTCTTCTTTCTCCATTGCTATGCCATTCACCTTCTTCAAAGAAAGTGGGCATAGTAGATCTATGAGGAGATCTATGGTTCTCCGGTTTTCATTTTTGCTGATAGGAAGTGCTTGGACCTTCATCATCAAATATTCTTCTTGGATCCTCCTTTTTCCTTTCCCTCTTCATTTGATTGACCTCTATGGAGAGATATTGCATGGATCTAAAGAGAGGAGTGGCAAGGCTATAATTATCCTTCATGATATATCTCATCTATCTACTTCTTCTTTTGATACAAATGATGAAGTGTCCACAAGCCGAGCCAAAGATCATGCTCTGATACCACTGTAATATCCCAAAAGGGAGAATGAAATAATACTGAAACATAATATAAGAACTGCAACAAAGTAAACAAAAAATCTTAATACACATCATAATGCTCAGAAATAGCTGAGCCATTTTATTATATAGGAGGTGAAAAATAAAGTACAATAGTGCTCAAAATATGAGACACTCAAGCCAAAGAGATGGCTTGGAATTACCCTGCAATGATCCCACAAGAGGGACTGCATAACTACTGAACTATTGGAAGGTAAACTGCGTTGTCCCTGCTACAACTATTGGAACTGCAACTTCCTGAAAGATAGAAAGTCATATCTAGTGATCCGAATTTTATGCAGGAACGCAACAGAATACAGAAATAACCATGAACATAGAGATGCAGCAGAAATAATACTTCATTTCATTAATATCAAATAACAGAAATATGCTTACAAGAATAATGGAAATAAAATAGCTAGGGTGCTGGTAGCTATCTCTGAGAAGAGATGTGGTGGCTACAGGCCTCTGAACTGTGCTACAATGAGGCTCGAGGGCCTATTTATTGTTGAGAAACAATGTAGAATCCGAAACGTCCAAAAACCTAACCGTAGGAGATGAGGCGCCAAAACTGTGGGCGCCCATTTGGGTAAATTGCTGGTTCAACTTCCCGGGGGCGTAACTTTGGCATCTGATCTCTGTTTGATGCGCTCAATAGCTTGTTAGAAATATCTATCTGAGGAGTACAATTTTTGAACGAGCAACATCAGTCCATGGATCCGTGTTGCTCTCTGTTTTCCCAAAAAACGTCGTTTAGGGCCTCAAAATGGCTTCGGAAGTTCAGGACCCGAAAAAATGCTAAAAATGTCCTCGTATTCCTCCATGACTTTGTCCATCTGCTACAGCCATGCAAGGGAGCCCTATTTCGAGGTTGTGGCCACAATATTCTTCTTTCCCTGTGAGTGAGTTGTAAGGAAAATGAATTTCTTGGTTTGGGAAACAATCTTACTACGTTGTTTTGCAGTAGTCAAAGAGATGACAGGAGGCGGTACTACCTCCGGTATCCTGTACAAGTTATTTCCCAAAGTAATAATAACAGCACGAGGCTTAGACTGATACACAGCATGTCGCCTCCACAAGTATGGTTGGCCCAATAATACATCAGCTACATCAAGAGGAGCAAAATCACACAATACCTCATTCGTGAATGGCTTGATACTGTATGGAAGGCGGCACTGCTAGCGGATGCAGAGATCTCTCCCTGGGTGGAGCCACCCAATGGTATATGGCTGCAGGTGTGCTATGGTTGGTAGGTTGAGCCACTTCACAACCTCTGATGAGATGAGGTTCTTTTGGCTTCTGCTATCGACGAGAAATTGCAGCGGAGAACCCTTCACCAACATCTGTGACTGGAAGAGGCGCTCCCCCTCCTCTGGATCCTCTGGACCCTCCCTTTGGATCTTGGTGGTGGCAACAATGGCACTAGGATCCGCATCAATGATCTACGTCCCTTTGTCATTTCCTTTGTCTGGTTCTAACTCAGGATCATAAAATGCATCTGATTCGGGTGCCTTTAGTTCAGCCACCAAAGACTGTTTGGCCCGACACTCGTTTGTGCTGTGAGTGGGGTTGTTATGAAATTCACACCACTTCCCTGTGTCCTTCTTTGGATTTGTGGTGTTGTTCTGAGTCACATTGCTTTGGCCTTGCCCCTTGTTCTTCGGTTCGGGGGCACCTTTCGGATTCGCAGATCCAAAGTCTCGCTTCTTCTGCTTAAATTTCTGCTCGATCTTGGTGGCATAGCGATATGCCGTGCCAAGCGATGTAATGTCGAGGAACTCCATTTCCTCTTGAATGTGTTTGTGTAGACAGCTACGGTACTTGAGCACAAAATGTCTCTCTGAATCTTTAATACCCAACTTTGTGCGCAGGGTATGGAACAGATTCGTCAGTTCGTGCACATCTTGATCCTTTTGTTGCCGCAGCGTGGTCCATTGGATGTATTTTTCCTCATAGCTCCCCACAGGGTAATATTGTTCCTTGATGCCGTCTCGGAACGAATTCCAAGTGGGTGTGGTCGAGAACAGAGAGGGTTCCCCTTCGCCCTCTTGCTCACGGTCGGTTTCCCACCAGTCTTTGACATGGGGGGCGGCTTTGAGGAGTGCAAAAATAATCTTTTCTCGGTCAGAGAAGTCATGGACCGAGAAATACCCTTCCAGCAAATTTAACCATCTATCTACAGCGTCTGCATCTATTTTTCCTTCAAATATAGGAATGTCAAGGATTTTTTTATTACCTTGAAGAAATTCGCCTCAGGTATTTGTTGGATCTGGTCTATACATGTGATCGTTGAAGGATTTGAGCAAGGTGTCATGTCATTCCTTTGTTTCTCAAAATTTTCCAGGAGCAATATTGTGTTGGATCTCTGCTCCTGCGTCTTTCTTCATAGGAGTGTAGTGGGATTTGTAGGCAGTCTTGTAAGGTTAAGCCTAGGTGAGCCCACTCCTCCTGCAGCGCGTGGTCCTCAGAAAAACAAGAAAGCAGACCTGCTCATTTTAAATGATCAGATTTATCTGAGGCAACAAATACAGAAATAACCATGAACAGGAATCTGACTGGAAACAATGGCCTTTGCTGTTATATCATCAACACCAATATGCTTACAAGCATAATGGAAATAAAATAGCTAGGGCGCTGGTAGCTATCTCTGAGAAGAGATGTGGCGGCTACAGGCCTATGAACTATGTTACAATGAGTCTCGAGGGCCTATTTATTGTTGAGAAACAATGTAGAATCCGAAACTTCCAAAAACCTAACCGTAGGAGATGAGGCGCCAAAACTGTGGGCGCCCGTTTGGGTAAATTGCTGGTTCAACTTCCCGGGGGCGTAACTTTGGCATCTGATCTCTGTTTGATGCGCTCAATAGCTCGTTAGAAAGATCTATCCGAGTACAATTTTTGAACGAGCAACATGGTCCATGGTCCATGGACCCATGTTGCTCTCTGTTTTCCTAAAAAACATCGTTTAGGGCCTCAAAACGGCTCCGAAAGTTCAGGACCCGAAAAACTGCTAAAAATAGTAAGTTTTGTTGCAACTTGAAAACTGAAAGAACTGATGGTGGGGGTTCAAATGAAATAGGTGGGTGGCCACCAATATCCACCTGGATCATTAAGGCCCCAAAACGGCTTTGGGAGTAGAGGACCCGAAAACCTGCTAAAAATAGTAAGTTGTGCTGAACATGAAAAGCTGCAAGAATTGATGGTGCTAGTCCAAATGGAATAGGTGGGTGGCCACCGATATCCACCTGGATCATCTAGGCAGAATGGGAGCTCTGATGATGCTGAAAACAAAGATCTGGGCTCTATGATGGATACCCAAGATAACCCAGAAAGGGTTCCTCAGATATGTCAATCTAATAAAACCGCCCTCTTAGGGCTCCACATATATACTGTTAGATATGAAAATCTGAAGCTAGATCTGATGATATGATGGCTACAATGATGCATAATAAGATATATGTAAGAAGGTTTGATCCCTTCTCTATATCCTTGGGCTAAAAGCTCAAGATCTAGCTCCTCCAATCTCCTTCACTTAAATTAGTTGCTGAACGAACAACAACTTATGAAAACTGCGCTGTTAGAGAGGGAGGCTCAATAGTCTGCTGCTAGATGTGTCAAATAAGCTCCTGAGTAATGGAAACAATAGATCTAATGTGTGGAGATGATCCCTCACAAGATTTCTAGCTGAAATGTTGGAAACTTCCTTCCTCCAATAGATCTACAGGACTGGACTGCGCAATCCTTGAAGGGATTGCTGTTGCATGGAGGTAAAAACCCAATGGCCTGAATTTCAGATATAGATCTAATGCTCCTAGAAGACTGACTGTGAAGAAAAAAGTGGTAGGATGAATCCTTCACTGGTTTCCTAGCTGAATGCTAGAAACAACCTCCTAAAGATGGCACCAATGCCTGACAAGGAATGTAGTACAACCCTCTTTCAAGAGCTACTCAATGAAAGAGGAGGGATTCCCGCTCGGGAATACCATGTGTTAAACAACACTGCAATCTTAGCTAACAACTCAAGAATGCATAGAAATTTCCTAAGACAAATCTAGATCTAAATAGATCAAGAAATGAATAATCCAAATCATCCCCTCTAATGTGCCTTCACCTTCATTATATAGATATGAGCCTTCCATAGCCTAGGCCCACTCCAAAATTGTGCTGTACATGTGGACATAAGTCTCCATGGTTGACTGTGTTGTTTCTCCATGTCCTCCATCATGTTCACATGGGGTGATCACCCTCTCCATCATGTGTGCATTAAATGCATCACTTCCTCCAATATCTTATCATAAGTGCTTTATGACCTTCTTTGAATGCACTATGATCTCAGTTGACCTTATTAAATATCCTCATGATTTTTCATTTTAGATGTATGATCTTATTTGACTATTTCATCCTCCATAATCTATCTCATAAATGAGACATGATCTCCATTAATGGAGCCGCTCCACTACTCCGTGATTTTATATATAGATCTAGAATATCTACATACACACATTAAAAGTGGATTTTATTCATATTTGAGGTTTGTGGGTCCCTACACCCTTTTATTTACTTAATTAATTAAGAAAATCAAGAACTCTAATATTCCAAATATCATGTAAAATTTTGGGAATATTACAAATAACATATCCAACATCAACACCATCAACTTTCACATGGAAACACAACCAAAACCATGACCTCCACCGTGCATAAACAAGAAGCATATGGACCGCAATCATAGAGTACACATATGCAACCAACATGTATGCATGAAAAACACACCACCCATCAATTCCAAGGGGTGAACCATGCTATGATACCACTCTATAACACCCTCATCCCACATTTACCCAAGTTAACCAATAAACTAGGGTAAACATGTGACGAGAGGCTACTATGATGTGATTCAACATCCTAGGTCACCTTAAGGAATTGGAACCAACATAAAATAACCAATCTAACCTTCCACACATACTATAAAACATATAGGAGCCAACCAACACTTCCAGGTGGTCAACCCCTAAGACAACTCATCATTTGACTAACTTGGAAACTCAACCACTCCTGTGACAAGCCATACAAGTGATTGAGGCATTCTAGTCACTACCACAGCAAGGTATGCCAACACTTGTGTACTTTTCTAGCTAGTTCTATTCCAGCGACCTCAGATCCTGTGCCAATTTTTCAGGGCCAGGACTCAGGCCACTTCCTAGAACCTCATGAAAAATTTAGAATTGATAAATAACATTGCAACAAAGATACTAATGTAAATTTTGATGAAAATAATTTATCTAACCCTTACTAGCCATGATAGACATTTCATCAAAAATGTCACAAATATGCAATCTATAGGTATTAACAACATATCTGAGCATAGTGGTTTCATAATTATCTGATATTAATAAAGAAGCATTATTTCCTTATCACAATAGTTTCATTCTCATCTATTTGGACATATATACATTATATATATTCATTTTCTAATCAAAACATGGTGAGAACCATACATCAAGTCTATCATAAAACACACTCATTACCAACAAGAAATAACAAGGATATCACAACCATAAAATCAACATATAAAATAGTACATTTACACATAAAATACCAAGGAGAAGAAGCTCTTATTAATGAATGCAATAGCAAACCAGGTATGGGACTTCCACAAACCACCCGACCATATATTGACTGAACCAACACTTTCTTTTAGCTAATCACCCTCGTGCCATATTCCAAGCATGAATGTGAGACTCAAAACCAAACCAAACCAAGTTTCCTCAAGCTTTACCACAATCCCCATCGGATCACTAGGTCCTAAACAAGCATGGATGCCACCATATTTCTTCACCTACACTGCGAGGAAATTTCCTACTTCCTAGTCTCTAGTATTTACCATATATCCCACGATTTTTTTATTTCTGGTAGCATCAGATGTTATCTAAGTCTCAAATTTTGTAGGGATAATTAGACACACGTATTCCAAAGAACAAAGAAAGTGTTTTGGGATATTCAACCTAGATGGGGTTTTATTAAAATAATTAATTGTTTTTAATAGGAGCCTAATTTTAAACTTAGGGAATTAAAATAATTAAAGCATATTAATAAAATAGGGTGTGAATCTTCTAGAAAAAGATGAAGATCAAGTCAAGTTAATCTTAGCCGCTGATCAGCGATTTAATCTCGTCCATTCAAGTATCAACGAGAATATTATAAGAAGGACTTGATGGAAATTTGGAAAATACATTGAAAGAGTCTAGATATCGAATTTATCAAGTGAGAAGTGCTCAGTAGCGAAGAAAATCAATCGAGATGATTCTTGCAGAGACAGGAAAAGATAATTTTCCGGTTGGATATTTTCTTGATTCGGAGAGAGAAAGGAAGAGAGGGCAGAGAGTAGTCTGGAGAGGCAGTGTAGAGCCACACAGAGGCAACACGGAGCTTCATAGGGATTCTGTATTTATGTCATGGAACAATCAAGATCCAGTGTTGGAGCTGGGGTGTGAGACTAGGAGGCCAGATGGTTGAAGTTTCTAGCTAGTGAGAGATCAGAGGATGACCAGGAGCTCAATATTTAGCTAAAAAATGAAAGTGCTCAGAAATTCTTCAAACCTAAATGACCGGATAGAGCTTTTCACAAGGATTCCAATGCAACTCGTTTCATCAAAATCCAAGTTCTTATGAGTGAGTTATGGTCTGTTGTTTCTTTTCGAAACAGGTAAAAATTGTGCAGAACAGTGACAGAGTGATGACTTGGCAATCCAGTCGGCACCTTAGGAATATTCAGGGAATATTATCCAATTTTCATCCAGTGACACTGTGACAATTTTCATTACCAGATTCACCAATGTTTCTTGGGGAAGTTGAATTTTTCTCCTATTCCTATGTTTGGAATTATTATTAATGGTGGATTATTTTTATTAAGGATGAATTTTAGGCCAATGGGGAAGGGCCATGTGGCACAACCAGAGGCTTCCACGTGCCCCCCCCCATGGCAAGGTGGATGGCATGATTTTTGTGCAAGGTCCAATCTGAATAATCAAAGCTCACATATATATTTATCAAAGGTTTGACTAAGGCCGAAACCATAGTCATGGCACATATATATATCGCATATTACATGTCAACACATATTTATTAACCAAAGTTTGATGCTATGGTAGATTCGAAGTTTGTTCAGCAAAATTATGTGGTTAGGGTCAGGGTCGAACCCATGACCACCCACACCATAGTCAAATTCCTTACCACCTCACCTTCCACCATGTTTCTTACCCTAATGGAACTTCACTGCTATTTCAATATTGTCAGCGCCATAGTTGGGGGTCCGAAGGGGGCCAACCCCTTCCCACACGACCACGAGTTGAAGATCAGATGCAAAAGAAATCTGGTAGGAAAATTGAGCAGAGTTTTAAACATGGATTATAACGCATTTAATTACATTAATATGTGCGTTACTTACAATAAATCAAGATTAACAATAAGTGCGGGTTAGCACTTAACGTGCTTTAACCCCACTTAACACCCACTTATATTAACATTAATCGAAAGCTTAACTTGGCGATGCTTTTGGCAAACTCGCCAGATTCGGTGAAATCTCCACATTTAGTGGAGTTAAATGGAGGACTTCCAGATTTAGTGGATAAAAACTAGGAAAAATTGGTTTTTCCATAACTGAGGAAATTTTCGACCAATTTTGGCTCAGGAAGAGTCATTCTTGGTATAATTTGATGTTTTGGAGACATTAGAGCAGGTTTCAGAGGCAAAATAAGACTGTAAATAAAATTTTTTCATAATTGAAGCTAATAAAAAGGCCCACACTATGAAGCTGGACCAAGGAGATGTAGCCCACGAGGGGTGAAATCCTTCATAAAAAACTTGTGTATTTGTCTCTGTTATTTGTGATTGCTATGTTTTATTATGATGTTGTTCATCATTTAGTTTCAATGCTTTTAAGTTCATGAAATACACTTAATCTCATCAAGTTTAATCAATTGTCACTCATAAACACTTGTATAAACCCTTGTATGATAAGAAAACCAAAGCACTTTCATGTTAATTCTGAAACTAATATTGGCATAAAATTAACTAACAATAAATTTCAGATCAAGTTGGTATCAGAGCACAAGGTTTCTAAAGGTTATTTTCTTGCTTTTCCTGATATTGTGCAAGAAGGGTTTTATAGTTTCAATTTTGTGATGCTTACAAGTTTGAATTTACAGAGAGGAGAAGGGGAGATATTGGTTGTTAGTCCTGATATTAGGAAAATTTGAAAGAGAGCTGATAAAGCATCATCTTAACCCAAATTTCCACTTAAAGATACACTTGAATCACCTCAAGTTCAATCTCCAATAGTTGAGATCTAAGAGGTACAAATTGCACAAGAAGCTGAAGTGATTGAAGAGGTTGAGATTGAATCCTTAGCCATTATGTTAGGAGTTGGAGAGGCTCATAGACATTCAAAAGAAGAGTATTTCAAAAGAGACTTCAAAGACATATAAATAATGGTTAAATTCATGTTTGATGCATTCACTATAGAAAGAGTAGGAGAAGGTTCTAAGCCTCCACACGGAGAAGGATATTCAGATGGTAAGAAGGATGAAGAGAAGAGTTTGAAAGGTAGTGGAGGAAAGCCACCTCCATCTCCACCATCCTCATCTTCATCATCATCTTCATCAACATCTTCATCTTCCACATCCACCACAAAAACCACCCACACTCATTCAAAAATCCCAAAAGGAAAAGCTCCAATGCTCAAGTTGGACATTAAGTTTGAACTTCCCATGTACAATGGCGAGGTAAATGTAGACAAGTTAGACAATTTGATCCGTAAATTGGAAGTATACTGCAGAATTCAGAATCCATAAGAGGACGATATAAATATCCAGTTAGCTTCATTAAGGCTAGAAGGAGCAGCACTAGTTTGGTGGGAGGCAAAGACTCAAGAGGAAATGTGAATTCTTGGTAAGATATCCATTTATTGGGTTGAATTCATTTCTTCCATTAAAAGACAGTTTTAGCCATTAGCCTATATGAAAAAAGAAATAATGAGTTGGAAAAACTTTAGGCAACTCAAAGGCCAAACTGTTCAAGAGTACACATTATAGAAATTTATACAATATGCATGTATATTATCGGACTCCCCTGATCTAACAATTAAATCCACTGTTAAATACAGAATCCTTCTACTCATTTCTTTGCGGAAATTAAATCGCCAATTGCAAACATATGAAGAAAAATCAATTGCACATAACAAGATGTTTTACCGAGAAAGCTTAAAGCTAAAAACCTCAACTATCATATATTATGTATATCATGGAATCATGAAACAATCTCATACAAAGCTCAGCTCATAGAGCTCTCAATATAATATACAATCATTTCACACTATCATACAAAAATTGGCATAAACATGCACCAATTTAGTGCCTCCTGAAAACTTGCCTCCACTGTGTAATCCCTGTTGAAGAAGATCCCTGAATGAATTCGATCTTGCCTTGCCTATACTTCACAATCCTCATTGGAAACTCCAAAGTGTGTGTAGATGCATTGAATGCATAACTATACTCACAACCGATAGTAAAACACACCCTTTCACCTATCTCTCCACTGTGTCTCCATTGGATCTGACATGCAAGTAGTTAACTGCTGCATTGCTTCAGTTGCAAGTAAGATACTACTTGTGAATTAATTAATTAATTAATTCACTCATCTTTCACTAGTGTATATTTAGTTACAACTAGCACAACTGAGTTTAACTCACTTAACTGAGTTAAACTAAATAACAACTCCCATAACTACTCTTCCAACTCTGTTACAACTGTGTCACACTCAGTTACAACAAAGTCCATCATGCATGAGTCACCAACCAACCTTGCAACTCGTAATTCCTTCAGCTAACTTGTTTGCCACATCAGTTAACTGAAATCAAGTTCTCCAAGAGAATAAGTCATTATTTATTGTCTGATTATCATTATGGGCTAATAATAATCGACATGCATTCTATTTTTAGATATGAGATCTATAAATAGACTTCGCCCATGTTCTAAAAATAGAAACTCATCTAAAGACAAAATTTTCTCAACCATCTAGAATCGACATCCTGCTAATTTTCGAATATGCTCACCATTCTAAAAATAGACATACATCCAAAAATAGCCTACGGGCCCCACCTAGTGAAGGTGCTTAATTTTTACTAGGATCATCATCTTGTTGAATCTCAACACTCCGTCTCAACAAGAAAGGGATTATCCTTAACCCTGATCATATCTCTATGGTATTCAAATTTGCTCCTGGTGAGTGCCTTCGTCATAATATCTGCATCCTGATCTTCCGTAGGAATGTACTGAAGCAACATGATCTTCTGCTGCACACAATATCTAATATGATGATACCAGATATATATATGCTTAGATATATCATGAAACACAAGATTAATTGAGATTTTAATGAAACTTTGATTATCACAATGAATTACTGTAGGATCTAAATGAGAACTGAACAAACTGACCACCTCCTCATCCAGATAGCCTCACATGCATCTTGACTTGCTGCCATGTATTCCACTTCTGCTGAACTGAGTTCCATAGATCTCTATTTCCTGCTGTACCAAGAAACAAATGTAAATATGATATTGAAAACCCCTCCTTATGTGCTCTTTCTGTCTGTTGGGCTACCTGCCCAATCTGCATCCGTGAAGCCATGCAAATTCACCTCATCTGTCTGCCTGTATCATAAGACACACTCAGATGTGCCCCTAAGATATCTCAGGACATGCTTACCTGCCTTCCAAAAGAGCTTGGTAGGCTTAACCACCACTTGACTAAGCTGGTTCACCACATAGCATATGTTCGGTCTTGTATTAACTAAATACATGAGCAAACCCACCAACTGTTGATAGAAAGTAGCATCCACTACCTCTGCCGATGTAGCATCCTCTTTCCTCCAATTTCCTGGAAGAGGAGTATCCATGGGTTTGCAACCCTCCATGTGAAACTTATCGAGTATCTCCCTTGCATACTTTCCTTGAGACACAATCCAAGGAAATAATTAAGGAGGTCCATATCCTTCATCTCAAACTAATTTTCAAGGTCCTCCTTGCATGCGGGTATCAGCTTCTCATCACCAGTCAATATTAAATCATCAACATAAAGAAAAATGATTAAAATCTTACCCTCCACCACAATCTAGTATAGTTTTGCAACCGCCTCATTCTTGGTGAAGCCAAGTCCAGTGAAATAGCTATTAATCTGAGTGTACCAAGCACGCGGTGCTTGCTTCATCCCATACAATGCTCTTTTGAGTTTGCACACATTCGACTCGCTGCTGAAGATCTCAAATCCTTCAGGCTGCTCAATGTACACTTATTTCTCAATGATCCCATTAAGGAACACAGTCTTCAAATCCATCTGATGAATGTGCCAACCCATCTGTGCTGAGAGAGCAAGGATGGTCCTTATGGAAGAATACTGTGTGATAGGTGTAAAGGTTTCTTCATAATCAATCCCCTCGATCTATGAGAAGCCATGGGCAACAAATCTTGCCTTGTACTTCTCAACACTCCCATCAGCAGATTTCTTTACCTTGTAGATCCATCTTGAACCTACCACTAATTTATCAGCCTGTTATGGCCTAAATCTACCTCAGGCTGAAGGAAGGCAGAGTTCAGGGTAACATCATACCACGCTCAGTCTGGTAGCTAGCCCTACCAGAACAGGAGAGGGCTCTCTCCAGGTCAATCTCAGCGAAAAGTAATCAATAGGGCTTGAGATGACTAAAATAAAAGCTAATTTTAGGCTAGGTATATGAATAAAGGAGTTTGATTTAGTTTTAGGGGGTTTTATGTTGGATCAAGGGAAAGGCAGTTTTGGGTGCGGGGATCAGGCCTAGTTTTTGCAGAGTTCTAATGGGGGAAAGGTAAGAAATAGTTTTGATTCTTTAGCTTGAGTGGATGGATGGATCATAATAGTTAGGAGCTGAAGAGGGCAAGAGGATCTCAAGAGTCCTCCTCAAATAGATGAAAACATGAAAAACTAAACAAAGATGAAGGAAGAGCAAAGCAACCAATGAATTCTACCTTTATAACTTGTTTGTTCAGTTTAAGAAGAAAGAAGAATGAAAATGGTACACATAAACATCAGTGAACTTACAGATACATAGAGGAAAACACCATCAAAACACAGAGCCACAAGGATCCCAAAGAGGGCTGCAAACCCTGGTCTATTCCTTTGCCAAAATTGCAGAATGAATGTACAATGAAGTGCTAGCAATCCCAAATGTCCAACCCTGAAAATGACTGAGAAAATACATCATATAGACAAGCCTAACCTATTCCCATGCATCTAGGGGTCGAGCTCATCATTCTAGGAGTTGTTTCAACCATATCTAAACTAGGAACTGAAAAATAGGCAATGAAAACAACTTGCCTCTATATGCTAGGAAACTGATCCATTCACTCACATTTCACCTTTTGGTGAATGAATCTTCTAGAACAACTAAAAATGTGCCAAAATTACATCATGGATATGAAATTACATCAAAGTACATCAAGAGTTACATGAAAAAGTGAAACTGGCCAAAACTAGGCGAAATTTTGAGCTGCTGAGTGAAAAATAGGCCAAAATCCTCTATGCGCCGCGCCCAAAATCTCTATGCGTAGCACAACTTTGGAGCTGATTTTGAGGCACTTCCCGAAGTAAAAATTGAGATCATGATAGCTCGTTGGAAATCCATGCCTGTCTACTTTCCAACCCAAGTGGAATTTCTGTATTTGGATGTCATTTTCCCCTCCAAAACTTCAATCTCCCAACACTGCTTCCTGTGGGTGCAAAAAGTGGCAGAAAGGCCATTTTTAGGGTGTTTTTGACCCTTTAGGAAACCCAAAACTTGATGAAATCCTTAGGCCATTCCTGAGCATGCATAAATTTTCATAAAAAATCCAGAAATATCAATTTTTCCTCCAGAATATTTCCCAATCATAAGCGCGCGCAAGGTGGCGCTACGCGTCGGGCAGAAAAACCTGTTTTGTGACCAAAAAATTCAAAAATGACAAAATTTTCTCCAAATTCCTTGAAATTGGGACTGAAGGTCCCTCATCAAGTACTATTCTCAGCCAAGGAAGCTTCGGCCAATATCATGTCTTTTCACGCCTCCTCAATGCCTTCTTCATGTTTATGTTACTTTGAGGTGAATATGAACGGTTGGTGTCTTTGTCTTGATTGCCAAATGTGTCAAAGGAAAGGAGTGTGGAAAATATGGGCAGTGGGAAAAATGAACTTGTCAAGTGGTAGTTTTCCCTTTGATAATTTGACAAAATTTGGGAGAAGGGAAAATCATAATTTCATTTGGGAAACTTGGGGTTTGGGAAATTTGTAATTAGGATGGGATAATGGGAATATGGGAGAGGGGTAGATGAATTTAGGGATATGGGAAATGAAACTAATGAAATGTAGTGAATTGGATGTGAAATTGGTAGAGGGGAATAAGACAGCAAAAAATGGAAATTTTGCAAACCTTAGGAAGATTTTCAATGAAACTGTGCAAGGAGCTAGGGTTTTATTTTTCACCTATTGAAACACCATAAACACTGATGGAAACTCATATATTGGTAATATGGAGATGTTAAATTAGTTTTGGAATGAATAATTTGAAATTTTGGAGCTTTTGGAGGAATAATTAAATGTTTTTTTAGGATTTTTAGCCCAACGCGTCGTGCCATCTCTATGCGCCGCGCCAGTTCATTTTTTACACTGCAGAGGGCTGCCCAATGCGCCGCGCCATTTTGCAGGAGACTTTTGGAGACCTTCCTGGTGTCCAAATTGGGCGCAGGATAGATATTTGGAAATAGTTTTGAGTCTAATTTCCAACCCAACTGGAATTTTTCAATTTGGAGTTCATTTACCCTGTCAAAAATCAAATCTCCCAAGACTGGTCAAAATGAGCAGAATGGGGCTGCCTCAAGGAAGAGTGTTGTTGCAGTCAACTTTTGAAGGTCTTCCTCAACTCAAAATTGAGCTCATGATATCTCATTGGAAATATATTTGTGTCTATTTATTATTTGACTCATCAACCAAGTCATTTGGCCAACCAAGCTAGGAAAAATCTTGATTTTCCCAAGGTCACTTCAGAGGTGCATCAATTCTCCTGAGGCAACGGTATTTGTGACATTTCTCTAAAACCATGAAACCTGTTTAAAAAGTGAAGGAGGTTTTTCTTTCTTGGCCTATTGTGGACAAAAAAATCTCTCAGTTTTCCCATATTCATCTTTTATTGCTCTGAAACATCATTTTAGTGAAACCTATCTCGATGTGTGGAACAAGGGATTTGTCGAAATGAAGAAGAATGAAGGGGATAAGGGGCTTCTAAATTCTTGAGAAAATTTTGGGAAGTAGGGAGGGATATTAGAAAGTAGGGGAAAGTGGAATTTCAGAGATTGAGTGAGGGGAAGGGGTCCAAAAGGGCAAAACACAGGCCTAGCCTAGAAAATTGCCAAGTTGTAGCAAAAAACTAGGGTTTGTGCAAAAATGAGGAATTTGGGGGATCTCAGTGATGGGAAGTGTTTAATAAGGTACATTAAGGATAGGGGAAGGTGTATGAACATCAGGATACAAGTTTTGATGATGATTTGACCATCCAAGAGAAATTACCTCCCAAACCCTAGGAGAGGGAAATGAACCTTACCTAGGCACAACTGAAGCATGAAGAAGGTGTAAAATGACCCAGTGGAACTTGACATGATGATGAAAACCCTCTGAATTATGGTACACTCAACTGAATGGTGACATGGACCAACATTTGGACAACTTTGAAAAGAGTGAAAACAAACCCTAGACCTAATACATAGTGACCAAATTTTACTTGAATACTAACTGAAATGAAAAAATTTGACCTTGAAATCTTAAAATCACTTTGTAAGAGCATGTTTGATCACTGGAGGAAGGCTGAAAAGGCTGACACTAACATTGGCTCCAATGGGGATGGTAGCTCCTTGGAGGTGCCAAGAACTACAGATCTTTGGAAAGCAGACAGTGCCTTCATCCATTGGGAAATGGAATAAAAAACTCAAGCTGAAATGCATGACTGAAAAATGATGACTTGATGACACAAACTGACTCTCACTCAACTAAAAACTGACTCGATACTTAAACACAACTGAAAAACTGGAAAAGATGCTCAAATTAGAGCTTATTCAATACAACCTACTCTAATTGTTCCATTCATCACCTGATCAAGTGAAATGAAACAACCAATGCAACCATGTAAGCATCCTAGTTGCTATTTGATTTCTTCCCAAATGCTTTCTGATTCGTAGGAAAAGGGAAGAATCGAAAGGCAACTCCCATGGAAACTTGGAATCAAGTTGACTACTGATAAACTTGCAAAGCATGAATTGACTGGATGACTTCAAGAATACTGCGAAAGGATCTTCATAAACATAGCTATTGATTTCCATTAACACATTACTACTCTGGTCCAAGTGATCTTCATAGCTGAAAATTAATATTTTCCTCACATCTGTGCTGTCTTTCTTTGGTGACAGCAGCAAGCTGTCAAAAGGATCCTGAATTTCATGAATAACCAAACTCTGTAGCTGATTCCAAACAGAACAAAAGTCTCCTTTATCAATCTCCTCACATGACTGCAAACCTTGGTATGGGCTTTGTAATGAAAAATCTGCTAAACAAGACAATGAAGGCAATTTTTGAATAAGATTATTATCAACATTATTTTCTGGCACATGGTTAGCCAATGGAGAAGAATTTTTATAGCAAACATCATCCAACACACAAGCAATAGGATCATCAAAAACTTGAGAAGACTGCTACGATGTATCCATTGAAACTGTATGACATCCTACTCGCTGTTCATCTTTTTCTTTAGAGATATTACGAAGATTCTTCTTTATAAACTGAAATGCTTCGAAACAAAAGGGTAAAAAATCCTCTTACATCATTAAATCATGTATTTCAGCTTCCATGCCTTCATCTGCAACTTGACAATCAATTGCTTTCGGGGGCTGTAAATCTGAATATGAGAAGTCTTGAACAAGGTTTTCATTGCCCTCAAGATGGTCCAAATCAAGACTTGTTGACAGTTGATTTTTGATTGTATGGAATTTGTCTCTGATGAACTGAAATTAATCAAAACAAAAGGGCAAAGATCCTTCACTTACTTCAAAATTTGCTCCACTTTCCTCATCATTGTCATAGCTGATATGCATTGGTTGATCATTGTACTCGAGCTGCTGAAAGTGAACTTCCTCCTTCCACAAACTAGCTGCTGATTTGTCTGCAAGATTAGCTTCTGTTTGGAGAACATAATCATCATCATACTGATCAAACTGAGGCAAATCATCAGTATAAAACACATCATCAAGCATACATGTCATATCAACAGCTCTCTCTTCTTCAAGATGATCTATAAAGAAATCACTATGAGAAATGGGATAAGAAACAAAATGTTTTGGATCAGCAACTTGTTTTTCTTCAATCATCGAGCCATGGGTTTGAACGCTATACTCATTCCTTGTGGTGATATTTTGCATCATCTCTTCTACTGCACTTACCAACATGTCAAAATTTACCTCTAGAGATATCGATTTCTCCGGATCCATGTTTTTCATCTCTTCTTCCTTCAACCTTGCCCTCCGGATCAGCAAATGAGCCTCTACATTTACTGCACTGTTCTGCATCTCTTGAAGTGTTGCAAGATTCCTTTCTCTCAACTGAAACTCAATTTCCGGATCAAAGGCACCCAGGTAGTGCAAGAGAGCAGATCTAGGAGAAGGTCTTATATCAGCTGGCATTGAAAAATATACTTGGTTAAATCTGGCAGAAAACTGTTGTACTGTCTCCCCTGGCAGTCTTTTCAGCTGGTTATACTCTTCTATAATCAAGAAAAGGTTCTGTCTGACCACCCACCTGTCGAGGAAAACTTCGACGAACTGCTGGAAAACTGAGATGCTCGCATCAGGCAAGGTTTTGAACCAACTCTTCACTTGGCCTTGAAAAGAAAGAGCAAAAAGCCTAATACTGACATCCTCTTCATCAAATTCAAAAAGGTCAAGAAAAGACTCAAAATTCAGAACATGTCTCTCAGCAGTGATGTTGTCACGTTCACCGTCAAATCTTGGTAGATATAGGTCATGCTTTTTAGGGAAAGCATGGGATATAGGACGTAAAATCAGAGGCTTGTATCGATCTGGAATTTTACAAGGTATAGGGTTATGTACAAATGCTGCAGAATCAGTCTTGGTCTCTTGAGGTTCATCAGTTTCAAGATGGTCATCACAAGATTCGGAAGAAAGGTCTTGATCAAGCTCAAAAGCATGCAACTCTTTGGTATTTACAATCTTCAAAGAGAAGGAATCAAATGCAGGTCAAGGATCTTTTCTCAAATAAAATATACTTTGTAAAGCCTTCTTGACATTCTCGGGAAAAGAGAAGAAATAATTTAGGACAAAGAACAAAATGTCTTGGATGAAATTCCAACTTGAATACATGATCTTTCCATATTGTCCTTTCATGTTTCTGCTAATCAGGTTCATCCTCCAGTGGAGTCCTTGGATCTGATCTCGAAACTGATTTAGAGTCGCCAAGTGAATGATTTCAGCCTTGCGGTGTCTGATCGTTTTCCACCATCAAACATCAGATCTAACTTGATACATATACTGGGGAAATTTGCAAATCAGATGTTACGTTTACAAGCTAGACCGGAGATTGACTGAAGTAGCGTTTATCTACTTTCGCTAATGCAAAGCAAGAGCATTTCGAAGGCTTCCTGGCATAACTTCAGGCTCCGTATGTAGCTTATAAAAAAAATAACACCAACAAGAAAACCATTTTCTCCCCAGTATGGTCGCCACTATGTTATGGCCTAGATCTACCTCAGGCCGAAGGAAGGCAGAGTTCAGGGTAACATCATACCACGCTCAGTCTGGTAGCTAGCCCTACCAAAATAGGAGAGGGCTCTCTCCGAGTTAATCTCAGCGAAAATTAATCAATAGGGCTTGAGATGACTGAAATAAAGCTAATTTTAGGCTAGGTATATGAATAAAGGATTATGATTTAGTTTTTGGGGGTTTTATGTTGGATCAAGGGAAAGGAAGTTTTGGGTGCGGGGATCAGGCCTAGTTTTTGCAGAGTTCTAATTGGGGCAAGGTAAGCAATAGTTTTGATGCTTTAGCTTGAGTGGATGGATGGATCAGACTAGTGAGGAGCTGAAGAGGGCAAGAGGATCTCAAGAGTCCTCCTCAAACAGATGAAAACATGAAAAACTAAACAAAGATGAAGGCAGAGCAAAGCAACCAATGAATTCTACCTTTATAACTTATTTGTTCAGTTTAAGAAGAAAGAAGAATGAAAATGGTACACATAAACATCAGTGAACTTATAGATACATAGAGGAAAACACCATCAAAACACAGAGCCACAAGGATCCCAAAGAGGGTTGCAAACCCTGGTCTATTCCTTTGCTAAAATTGCAGAATGAAATGTACAATGAAGTGCTAGCAATCCCAAATGTCCAACCCTGAAAATGACTGAGAAAATACATCATATAGACAAGCCTAAACCATTCCCATGCCTCTAGGGGTAGAGATCATCATTCTAGGAGCTGTTTCAACCATATCTAAACTAGGAACTGAAAAAAAGGCAATGAAAACAACTTGCCTCTATATGCTAGGAAACTGATTCATTCACTCACATTTCACCTTTTGGTGAATGAATATTTTAGAACAAGTAAAAATGAGCCAAAATTACATCATGGATATGAAATTACATCAAAGTAAATCAAGAGTTACATGAAAAAGTGAAACTGGCCAAAACTAGTCGAAATTCTGAGCTACTGAGTGAAAAATAGGCCAAAATTCTCTATGCGTCGCGCCCAAAATCGCTATGCATAGCACAAGTTTGGAGCTGATTTTGAGGCCCTTCCCGAAGTCCCAATTGAGCTCATGATATCTTGTTGGAAATAAATACCTGTCTACTTTCCAACCCAAGTGGAATTTCTGGATTTGGTGTCCATTTTCCCCTCCAAAAATCAAATCTCCCAAGACTGGTTCCTGTGTGTGCAAAAAGTGGCAGAAAGACCATTTTCAAGGTGTTTTTGACCCTTTAGGCAACCCAGAACTTGATGAAATTCTTAGGCCATTCCTGAGCATGCATAAATTTTCATAAAAAATCCATAAATACCAATTTTCCCTCCAGAGGATCTCCCAATCGTAAGCGCGCGCCAAGTGGTGCTACGCGTTGGGCACGAAAATCTGTTTTGTGACCCAAAAATTCAAAAATGACAAAATTTTCTCCAAATTCCTTGAAATTTGGATTGAAGGTCCCTCATCAGGTACTATGCTCAGCCAAGGAAGCTTCGGTCAAGATCATGTCTTTTCACGCCTCCTCAATGCCTTCTTCATCTATGTTGCCTGAGGTGAATATGAAGAGTTTGGTGTCTTTGTCTTGATTGCCAAATGTGTTAAAGGGAAAGGCTGTGGAAAATATGGGTAGTGGGAAAAATAGACTTGTCAAGTGGTAGTTTTCCCTTTGATAATTTGACAAACTTTGGGAGAAGGGACAATCACTAGACTGTTTGGGAAACTTGGGATTTTGGAAAATTTGTAATTAGGATGGGATAATGGGAATATGGGATAGGGGTAAAAGAATTTATGGATATGGGAAATGAAACTAATGAAATTTAGTGAAGGGGATGTGAAAGTGGTAGAGGGGAATAAGACAGCAAAAAATGGCAATTTTGCAAACCTTAGGAAGATTTTCAATGAAACTGTGCAAGGAGCTAGGGTTTTATTTTTCACCTATTGAAACACCATAAACATTGATGGAAAATCATATATTGGTAATATGGAGATGTTAAATTGGTTTTGGAATGAAGAATTTGAAATTTTGGAGCTTTTGGAGGAAGAATTGAATGGTTTTTTAGGCTTTTTAGCCCAATGCGCCGCGCCAGTTCATTTTTTATACTGTAGAGGGCTGCCCAATGCGCCGCGCCATCTCTATGCGCCACGCCATTTTTCAGGAGAATTTTGGAGACCTTCCTAGTGTCCAAATTGGGCGCAGAATAGCTCGTTGGAAATATTATTGAGTCTAATTTCCAACCCAACTTGAATGTTTCAATTTTGAGTTCATTTACCCGATCAAAAATCAAATCTCCCAAGACTGGTCAAAATGAGCAAAATGAGGCTGCCTCAAGGCAGAGTGCTGTTGCAGTCAACTTTTGAAGGTCTTCCTCAACTCCAAATTGAGCTCATGATAGCTCATTGGAAAGATCGTTGTGTCTAGTTATTATTTTACTCATAAACCAAGTCATTTGGCCAACCAAGCTAGGAGAAATATTGATTTTCCCAAGGTCACTTCAGAGGTGCATCAATTCTCCCGAGGCAACGGTATTTTTGACATTTCTCTAAAACCATGACACCTGTGTAAAAAGTGAAGGAATTTTTTCTTTCTTGGCCTATTTTGGACAAAAAAATCTCTCATTTTTCCCATATTAATCTTTTATTTCTCTGAAACATCATTTGAGTGAAACCTATCCCAATGTGTGGAACAAGGGATTTGTCGAAATGAAGCGAAATGAAGGGGATAAGGGGCTTCTAAATTCTTGAGAAAATTTTGGGAAGTAGGGAGAGATATTAGAAAGTAGGGGAAAGTGGAATTTCAGAGATTGAGTGAGGGGAAGGGGTCCAAAAGGGAAAAACACAGGCCTAGCCTAGAAAATTGCCAAGTTGTAGCAAGAAGCTAGGGTTTGTGCAAAAATGAGGAATTTGGGGGATCTCAGTGATGGGAAGTGTTTAATAAGGTACATTAAGGATAGGGGAAGGTGTATGAACATTAGGATACAAGTTTTGATGATGATTTGACCATCCAATAGAAATTACCTCCAAAACCCTAGGAGAGGGAAATGAACCTTACCTAGGCACAACTGAAGCATGAAAAAGGTGTAAAATGACCCAATGGAACTTGACATGATGATGAAAACCCTTTGAATGATGGTACAATCAGCTGAATGGTGACATGGACCGACATTTGGACAAATTTGAAAAGAGTGAAAACAAACCCTAGACCTAATACCTAGTGACCAAATTTTACTTGAATACTCACTGAAATGACAAAATTTGACGTTGACATATTAAAATCACTTTGTAAGAGCATGTTTGATCACTGGAGGAAGGTTGCAAAGGCTAAAACTAACACAGCCGTCCTTGGAACAATTTCCCAAGCACTGTTTCTGACAATGGATTCATACTCCTCCACCATGGCATCTACCCATGTGGGATCCTGCACTGCTTCCTAAAATTAAGATGTCTTTGTCACAATACATTTGCTCATGAGAGCCATGTATCCAGTGAATCGGAGAGGAGACTGTCTCGGTCTGCATTGTGAAGTAGGGACTCATACATTCTGTGCCGCATTAACCTTTAGCCTCTCAGCTTCGGTGGTATGCCTTCTTCTAGTTCTCATGTTTGGCTCTGCATGAGTGGACTCCTCCACTCCATGATCCTCCTCCTATGGTTGATCCACATATTGAGGCTCATATTTGGGAACAAGAATTTCCTCCTCTACATGCAAGTGTAGCTCCCTCTTAAGCGACAACTTCATGGCTTTCTCCTCATTGAATTTTATATCCTGTTGCACCACAATCATCCAATTGTTTGGCAAATACACACGATACTTATAGGGTGTTTCTTTGTACCCCACAAATATCCCAACTTCTGCAGTCGGCTCCAGCTTCTTCCTGGCGTTCTTGGTCACATGGACATAAACAGATGAGCCAAAAATATTAAAGTGAGAAACATTTGGTTTCTTACCAATAAAAGCTTCTTCAGGTGTACTCATGCCAAGTACTCTATGAGGAAAACGGTTTTTCACATAAACCACAGTGTTGCATGCTTCCGCCCACAAGTGCATTAGTAGGCCCTGATCATGCAGCTTAGCTCGTGCAACACCCACGATCATTCTTTTCTTCCTCTCCACGACCCCATCCTGCTGTGGGTTATGAGGTGCTATGAGTTCTATTCGAATTACTTCTAGATATATTCACCACCATTATCGCTCTGTAGAGCCTTCACTTGCTTCCTCGACTCATTCTCCACCAATGCTTTAAACTCACAGAACTTTGAGAATGTTTGATCCTCTTCTGCATGAAGAATATCCAACATCTACGAGAATAGTTATCAACAAAAATAACATAATACTTGTGTTTTATTGTTGAAGCAACCATGAATCGTCCACACACGTCTGTGTGAATTCTCTCTAGGATCACCGAAGCACAATTATCCTTTTCATGAAAGGTGGTCTTCACAAACTTACCCATAGTACATCTCTTGCACTAATCTATCTGCACAAGTGTACCCTTGGGAAGTCCAGTAGAAATTTGCTGCAAAATATTCAGGGCGCCATGGTGAAGATGGCCCAATATCCTGTGCCATAATTTTCCCTCATCCTGGCTCACCACTTCTTCTTCTTTGCCCACCATTGTAGCGCAACCATATACCTCCAGCTTGTATAAATTCTTGACTCAAAAGTCTATCCTCTTGGTTTGACCCATTTTTTTATGTCACAGGAAGGATTTTCCATTGCCGAAAACAACTTCACAACCTCTATCCTCCAACATTGTGACTGAGACCAAGTTCTTATTTAGACCTGGAACATGCATAAAATATTTCAATAGAAATGGTTTACCTAAATCCCTCTCAAAGGTAATGGTACCAATGACGGTCACACTGTATCGTCCATCGTCGCCCATCTCTATATGCATTTGGAGATCTTTCTCCTCCAAGTCATTGAAAAGCTCCTTATATCTCGTCATGTGGGAGGAAGCACCACTATCAAGATACCACACCGATCCCATTGCACTTGAAACCAAGCATGAAATCAAAGAAAAATCAAGTCCAAATTGTGAGGTAAGGGCCTCACTAGCTGCAGCTCCAACAACCTTCTTGTTCTTCTTTTTCTGTGGGCAGTTAGTGGCGAGATGCCCATGTTCTTGACAGTGAAAACACTTCACCTTGGACAAATCCAACTTCTTTCCTTTAGCCTTGAATTTTGGATGGGATTTATTCCCCTTCCCTTTCCTCGCTTTGGCAACCAAAGCACAAACCTCTTCATCGTCATGTTTTGATGAAGAGCCATCCCTGGTACTCCGCCTTATCTCCTCCTGCACTAGATCTGACCAAAGTTGCTCCCCATTGACATAGATTTGATAACTGTGCCAACTCTTTGGAAGTCAAAGGAGAGACAAGCTCACCAATTCATCATCAGAAACTGTAATTCCCACACTCCCCAGATCATCCCTACATTGGACAAACTTCGTGAGATACTTTGGAATATTTTCCCCTTCTCCATTTTGATTTTTCTGAGTTTATCTTTCAACGCCCACTTCCTATGGTCGATGTTGCTTTGGAAAATTTCTGTCAAAGCCTTCAAATTGCAAATAGAGTGGATTTCCCATGAAGGCTTGACACAATATGGTATTTCACACCTTCCAACAAAATTCTTCTTGTCTTTGCTACTTTCTTTTTCCAGCCATCAAGTAATGCAGCATTTGTCGAAATGGGCTTAGGAACATCGCTATCGATGGACTCCTTCAAGCCATTATCTTCAAGCATCGCCTTCATCCTGTCCTTCCAGGCTATGTAGTTCGAGCTTCCCTCAAGTGCATACTCCAACCGCAACCCATTGAAAGCCATTTAAATGTTTACTGTCGCACCAAGAAATTCTTGCAACAAATTCGAATTGTTCCACCAACACAAATCAACGTTGCCTCAATATTGCAATCTCCACTGATTAACACTTCTCTGATACCATGTAGAAATTTATACAATATGCATTTATATTACCAAACTCCCCTGATCTAACAATTAAATCCATTGTTAAATACAAAATCCTTCTACTCAATTGTTTGCGGAAATTAAATCGCCAATTGCAAACATATGAAAAAAAATCAAACGCACATAACAAGATGTTTTACCAGGAAATATTAAAGCTAAAAACCCCAAATATCATATATTATGTATATCATGGAATCATGAAACAATCTCATACAAAGCTCAGCTCATAGAGCTCTCAGTACAATATACAATCGTCTCACACTATCATACAAAAATTGGCATAAACATGCACCAATTTGCTGCCTCCTGACAACCTGCCTCCACTGTGCAATCCCTGTTGAAGAAGATCCCTAAATGAATTCGATCTTGCCTTGCATGTACTGTGCAATTCTCATTGGAAACTCAAATGTGTGTGTAGATGCATTGAATGCATCACTATAGTCACAACTGATAGTCAAACACAACCTTTCACCTATCTCTCCACCGTGACTCCACTGGATCTTACATGCAAGTAGTTAACTGCTGTATTTATTTAGTTGCAAGTAAGACACTAGTTGTGAATTAATTAAATAATTAATTCACTCATCTTTCACTAGTGTATTTTTAGTTACAACTAGCACAACTAAATTTAACTCACTTAACTGAGTTAAACTAAACAACAACTCCCATAACTACTCTTCCAACTCTGTTACAATTGTGTCACACTCAGTTACAATGAAGTCCATCATGCATGAGTCACCAACCAACCTTCTAACTCGTAATTCCTTCAACTAACTGGTTTGCCACATCAGTTAACTGAAATTGAGTGCTCCAAGAGAATAAGTTATTATTTATTGTCTGATTATCATTAAGGGCTAATAATAATCGACATGCATTCTATTTTTAGATATGCGATCTATAAATAGACTTCGCCCATGTTCTAAAAATAGAAACTCATCTAAAGATATAATTTTCTCAACCATCTAGAATCAACATCTTGCTAATTTTAGAATATGCTCACCATTCTAAAAATAGACATACACTTAAAAATAGCCTGCTGGCCCCACCTAGTGAAGGTGCCTAATTTTCACTAGAAACATCATCTTGTTGAATCTCAACACACATAGGAGTTTAGAAATATGGATTCATTATTAGGAGTAAACTTGAATTCACAAGACGCACTCTTGAAATATATTGGGGGTTTACATTCCTACTTGAAACAGGCTATCCTTATGTTTAACCCAAACAACTTAGATGAAGTATGTGTGCAAGCCACACATCTTGAAGCATTCCTTTTTAGTTATGTACATAAATTTTGTTTCAAGCCTTTCAACAGTGAAAGGATTTCTCAATACGTTTTGTGATTTCGTAGATTTCTCAGTCATTGGTTGAACAACTATTTTTTCCCAATTAGATGGAACTCATCTCATGAGAAATTGAGTTTTTATTTAATTTATTTATCACCTTGCTTCCTGTAGAATTCATATGGGTATTTTTCCCATTTGTATCATTTACATAGTATATTTATTACGGTTGTAAAATGGTCAAAATCGTGTGGTATTCCCATTGACTAGTATATGAAATATCTACCCTATTCGATTTATACCATTTCAAGTTTTCTGTAAATCAATTTGGTTTTCTGAGTGTAAGGATTTACATTGATTTTATCTCAATTTCCTTGAATTTTATGTATTCTTCCGTGTGATAATAATAGGAATTTACGTTGGGGTTTTTTATAGTTAACAGTACCCTTGCACTGAAATGTATTTTACTTCTTTATTAAACCTTTTTGTTTGCACACACACACACACACACACATATTTGAATTTGGTTTTTATTGACAGAGAGGGTTCTTGGATTTGGACCTAATTGTATTTCATTCTCAAACCAAAATACCCTCCTTCATATTGGTAAGATTTTTATTAATTTCGTTGTGTTATTCTCTGTTTATCATTGAGTTCTTCATAATTTTTGACTCACTTACCTCCATGTCGTTTTGACAGAGGGATACTATATTTCTTTTACATGTTAATTAGGAATTCGAGTTTAATAAAATTCCTACCTATACATTGCCTTTACAATGATAGTTACATTCTCAATTTTCAATACCTTTAATTCAAAGTATTTGTTTTACATGACCTCGTCAGAGGTATGAAAAAATCATTTAATTGAGACTTCAATTCATGAATTTTCCCAATTTCACTATGACTATAGAAATGATTTGTAATTATCTTAGTTGTAATATTTGTATTTCACCATGCTATATAATATACAGAGTTTGGTTTATATGTATATACAATTAAATTGATATACTCCTAATATTAATTCTTATAAAAAGATAATATTATAAATTTAATTTAATTCCATTTAATTATCAGAATAAAATTTCCTTTTTATATTATGATCATGGAAAACCCCTTTTTCCAGTTTTACATAGTTTTCCTCAACTATGTCCAGATACACTGTACGAGCCTACATTCATCCTCTTAGGTAATTAATTAAGTAGCTCTGCTTTATAATTTATTACAATGTTCACATTCATTCATTCTCTTTTAATTTTATGAACTTAATATTTTATTTTTTTCATCTACAAGAGGATTTTCACCTTAATGCTCCTTAGACATGTATAGTTTGTAATATTATTACTTATACAACTTGGTGGTCTTTTTCTACTCTTTTGTTCTGATTGGTGTTATTCTAACACAACTGTATATGTTTCTTTACAGGTATTTTATATTTCCTTCAATTCCAATACAGTTAATTTCAAACACAATTCAGAAGATCTGACGACACGTTTCGCCTTCTTCTAGGTCGGTCATCCAAGTATATAGGTTTTCGCCATCTATATATACTATTTACCAATTTAAACTCTACACTCTATAGTTTAATTATTTAATGGATGACTTTAAGTCAAGATGTAATTAAACTACAGTAATTAATGTTTTAACTGAATTGTAAGATGTTTTATACTCACCTCTATAAGAGAAATTTCCTATATGTAAGAACTGTTATATGAAATTTAAACATATTTCCTTTCAGTACATATCTATCTCTATATGCCTTAATTTGCATAGAATAGAAAATATTTATTTTAAATATGAAGTATCTGTTTCTTATTCAGATTTATAGTTTCATTATTCTATTTACAGTTTATCTCTAAACTATCTGTGCATCATTAAAATATATGTTTATATGAATAAACTATAATTTTTTATATCCTTCTATATTTTTACTCATTTATAGTTATGATTATGATTGAGAAAAATTGTGTTCTCTATTCTGTATAAAATTTATAAAATGAACCTAACAACAGATTTAGACACTTCCCCTGGGTTTAGATATTTTGTGTTTTGGTAGAAATATTTATTTCAGTATATGTAACCATACATAATAATTAACTATACCAAATATGGTTAAAATTATGTTAAATACATATGACAACTAATCATTTCTGAACACCGTAGACTATTACACTTAATTTATAATTAAATGTATAAATATTTCAGCTATAGTTCATAAAACATAACCATATATGACTACATCAGAGTTTCATAAAAGATAACAGTAACATAAGTCAAAATTTCACAGAATGTGAATATCAATCTGGTAAAGACTATTTGCTGCCAACCTTGAGGTTAATCCACAACTCCCCCCGAGCAGAGACCAATTATTCCACAGTGTAGACAACCTCTTGTCTAACTAGGAATAACTTATTTAAGATTTCTTTCCCTCAACATTTTTCCATAACTACGTCTAGTTAATTTGGGATGCCGTTTTCCCTTAGCCTAGGCTTTACTTTTGTTTTTTCCACAAAAGCTCTTTAAAACTAGCTTTTTCCTCTTTCTAGTTTTATTTTCACCTCTTCTCAGTAAATTTCCACTTTACTGACGAATTTATCATATTCTTATCTCCCATCTAATATTTTTATTTTATTTTATTTTTCTCCAATGATTTTTGGAGAATTTTGAGAAAATCTTAGGATTTTATTCCATCCTCATGGATTTGAAATCTTGGTCTCCAATTTACTCTAGTCTTTGCACAATAAAGTTTCACATCTATTTATTTCAAAAATAATATGTCCACATATAGTTTTCCTTTAGGTCCACTAAACCTTTAGGATTATTAATTGTCTATATAAAAGCAACTAAATAGGGATATTAAATATTCCCCCTCTCAAATAAAACCTCGTCCTCGATGTTGCAAGTATTCCTGTTTACTTCTCAAAAAATGATGGATGTTTCTCTTTCATCTCATACTCTCGCTCCTAAGTAGCTTCCTCAGGTGTAAAGTGCCTCCACTGCACTTTCACCCTAGCTACTATTCTATTCAGGAGCTCGATTTCTTCCCGCTCTAGTATATGATGTGGCTCTGGAAGAAATTCCCCTTATGTTTCCACTTGTATCACAGTCCAATCAATTACATGAGTAGGGTCATGTACATAATTTTTAAATAAGGAAACATGAAAAACATTGTGAAACTTAATATGACTAGGTAGAGCCAATCCGTAAGGTACTGGCCCCACTTTCTCTAAAACTTCAAATGGTCCACAGTAGCGTGGTGCTAACTTAGCACATATACCAAAATATAATGTACTTTTGCGAGGCTTAATCCTCAAATAAAAATGGTCTCCCACCTTGAATTATATTTGAACTCTTTTCTTGTCTGCATAACTCTTTTGACGATCTTGATCTGTTTTAATATTTTGCTAAATCTTCTTCACAGTTCGTTCCATTTCCTGTAGTGCATCTGGTCCAAGAATTAACTTATCCTCTAGTTGAATCTAGTTGAGTGGAGTGTGGAATTTTATGCCATACAAAGCTTCAAAATGACTCATCTTAATAGAAGCTTCATAACTATTATTATAAGAAAATTCTGTCAGATGCAGAAAATCTTCTCACTTTTTGGGTTTGTCCATCACCTACATGCACAACATGTATTCTAAAATCTAATTGGTTCTTTTAGTTTTTCCATCTGTTTGAGGATGGTAAGTAGTACTAAAGTTCATTTTGGTACCCATTCCTCCAAACAGAGTTTTCCAAAATGCTGAAGTGAATTTTGCATCTCTGTCAGAGATAATCATTTTTGGAATTCCATGTAATTCACAATTTCTTTCATAAACACATTGGCCACTTGAGTTGTTCCAAAATTAAATTGCAATGTTAAAAAGTGTGTTTCTTTAGTTAAAGTGTCTACTACCACCATTATGGAGTCATGTTGATACTTAATTCATGGCAATACGATAATGAAGTCTATTGAAACCACTTCCCACTTCCATTCTCGAATAGGGAGAGGATTCAATAGTTCTACAGGATGTTGATGTTCTACTTTTACCTGCTAAAATTCCAAACACCTTGCCAAATAATTAGCTACATATTTTTTCATGCCTGGAAAAACATGTTCTTCCTCAATGTTGAAATTAATTTTTGATAACCAGGATGACCTGCATAATATCTCTTATGGCATTCATCTAAAATTTCATGTTTTAAAGATGTTACATTAGGAATATATAGTATTTGTTTATAATAAATCATTCCTTGTTGGTTTATGGTATATCCTGCAACTTTAGTTTGCTGTAATTTCTCTTGAAATTTTACATATTACTAATCTTGCATCAACACTCCATGAATCTATTCTTATACATAAAAATTTACACTACTCCCTGCATATGTCAAAATTTTATGAGGATTCCTACTCAAAGCATCAACAATTTTTTTTTCGTTTCCTTTAATGTGTTTGATTTCCATATCAAACTCACTAAGGAACGCTAACCATCATGCTTTTCTGGCATTTAAATCTAGTTGGGTAAAGAAGTATTTCAAACTTATGTGATCTGTCATTAATATGAACTTCTTTCCCAACAAATAATGTCTCCACATATTTAATGCATGTATAGCATTAGCTAGTTCTAAATCATACACAGTATAATTATGTTCATGCTTCTTAAATTTTCTTGACTCATAAGCTAATACTGAATTCTCTTGCAGTAATACTCCTCCTAACCCTTCTATAAAAGCATCTATACATACTAGAAATTATTTGTTTGGATCAACAATTTTCAATATGGGGGCAATATTTAATTTCAGTTTTAATTTCTCAAAACTACTTTGACACTTTGCTGTCCACTCAAAATTTAATTCCTTTTTATGAAATGAAGTGATAGGATAGGCTAATGCAGAAAATCATTCAACAAACCTACGGTAGTATCCGAAAATACCCATGAATGATCGTATTGCAGGTACATCTGTGGGTGCGGGTCAATTCATAATTGCTTGTACGTTTTCTGGATATACTGCTAATCCATCATTTGAAATCACATGAACCAGATATTGAATTTTATTTTTGTAAAATTCATATTTGCTGAGTTTTGTATATAACTGATGTTCTCTAAGTGTTTGCAGCACTATTCTTAGGTGTTCTTGGTGTTTGGAGTACACTAGAAAGTCATCAATGAACACTAATACAAACTTGTCTTGATATTTATGTAGAACACTATTCATTAAACACATGAATGTAGCAGGGGCATTTATAAGTCCAAAGGGTAGGACTAAAAATTCATAGTGTCCATATCTAGTTATGAATTTTTTTTTGTTGATATCTTCATCTTTAATCCCGAGTTGGTAATATCTAATTCTCAAATCAATTTTAGAGAATATGGTAGCTCCTCTTACTTGATCAAATAGATCATCTATCCTTGGAAGAGGATATCTAATCTTGATAGTTAACTTATTCAACTGTTTGTAATATATACACATTCTGAATGTTCCATCTTTCTTTTTTATGAACAACATAGGTGCTCCCCAATGAGACACACTTGGTCTTATGTACCCTCTGTCTAACAATTCTTGCAATTGAAGTTTCAATTCTAGTAGTTTAGGAATACCCATTCCACTAGTACAAAATGACTAATTAGTTACTAAAAAAACGACTAAAATTTGCATATAAACGACTATTTTTTGGTCGGTGATCAATAGTAGCTAATTTACAGTATTTTATAACGCGACCAACTTTTAGCCATTTTTAGCTTAGTCATTAATTGGTTGTCTCAATTTTATTGTCTAGTAGTATATTTGGTCATTGATTTAGTCATTGATTTGGTTATTGATTTAATCATTGATTTTCATTATTTAGTCATTGATTTAATCATTGATTTGGTCATTAATTGTCACAATTAATGACCAAATATAATACTAAATGATCACACGAGAAACCAATTAATGACCAAAGAATTATGGCTAAAATGTTGGTCGTGTTATAAGATACTGTAAATTAGCTACTAATAGTCACATATATGCAAATTTTAGTCATTGTTTGAAATCAATTAATGACCAAAGAAATATGACTAAATTTTAGTCGTGTTGTAAGATACTGTAAATTAGCTACTAATAGTCGTATATATGCTAAATTTAGTCACTATTTTCAATCACAAATTTATAATTTGCAGTAGTGATTTATCATTTTTTGGTAGTTTCATATTCATTATATAAATGACTACTTTAGTAGTTTATATTCATTTCATTTACTTTCATTGACCATCGTAATAAACTACTAATTTAGTCATATATTCATTTTATGTGTTCATCATTAATAAACATAAACTACTAATTTAGTAATTTTAGATTGATTTTATGTGTTCATTATTAATCAACATAAATTAATTAGTATGATTTTGCAACTAAATTAAAAAATAATGTCATACAATGTACATGCTCATCTAATATGAAAACGCAAAGTTACATATGTTAATTAAAATACTAAGTAATATCAAGTGCAACTATAAATAACACATAAATCATATTATATAAAATGTCAAGTATTACAAAATGAGTTTCCAACTTAATACTGGTTGGAGCACAATTTACACATGAAATCTTGTTTCATCACTTCAAAACAATATAATTCCATTGCCAATACATTGTAGGTGAATTCACCAAATTTGAAAGTTTGGCCATCAGTCTCTATGTGTGTCTTATGTGGGATATTGGCTCTATAGGTACCACTAGACTAGTTTTCTTCTCTCTTTCTTTAAGTTGCATTTTGTTGCTCCAGTGTTATTGTTTTCCTCTTTTTTCAATTCCTACTTCTTACCATCAATACTGAGTTCATTTTCTGGAAAAAAAAAGATACAATGCAGAGCATAAGACATGAAAGTCGATGAACACTGGAATATAAAATAAAGTAGATTATAAAAGATTTATACAATATATACCTCAACATAAGAAATATTGTTAATGTCACTTTTCCCCATAAAAGCAAGAAACTCGAACAAGTATTCTTCAGTTCGGCAATAATGGCCACTATCTAGCCAAATGACCTGTATAAACAAAGAAAATAAAACGTCACCATAGAATAAATTGTGTACCTACTGTGTTCTCAGTGTACAACATTTTTTCATGAAATGTTATCTTCAACTAAAGTAATAAATGCAAATAGAAGCACACATTTCTATCCCAGTATTTTGAATTCTCATGGTTATGCTACATTGTAATTTTTATTTTATCCAACATAATAAAACACAACAGAGCTAGCAATTTCTACTAAGAATGTCTCATGCTCTACTTTTTTAGTTGTATCATTTCCTCTAGTTATCTTTAAGAAGTACTGACACTTCAGCAATAAAAATAGTCTGTAGAAATCTAATGGGTGGAGCAAAGTATTGCTGACACAAGATTACAACAAGAAACTAAAAAAGAATAAGATAAGACTTTGAAAATTTGATACTAACTAGAAATATAGCTTCAATATAACAATCTTCAATTGTTAACATACTATTCCAAGGGAAAAGAAATCCAATTCCCAAGAGCCAACAAATTATATCTAGAGAAAAACTAAACATGTTGGCTCCACATTCAAAGGTAAAGTAACTGGGGACTAGCTATATAAAATACTTTTTAGAGTGTATGGGTAGCTACTAACACCATTAACAAGAATTTTAAAATATATCTGCCACGTGTGACCTCAAATGTGGCAACAAATTTGATATATGCACAACCTATATACATTTCAAAATTCATTGCAATGATATAAGAGTATCAAAAGAAACTACACATAATTACACATTCACTATCCACTTTTATTCCAAAACAACATTCAAATAACTGCCAACTTACCATGAAAAATATGCCAAATTTCCATTCATTGTCATGAATATCCCTGGCTATCAGTTCCTAGAAAGGTGGTTGCTGAGTGAAATCTTGTCCAAAACAAACAAAACTTAATAGGAGACAAATATGGCATAACCTTACCTTTTTCTCCTTCAAATAATGTAGCCTTCTCTTAAAAAATGTCTAAAATTCTAAGTGCTTATCTATTAAATCACAAATAGAACAGCTATGGAAAAATAAGAACCACACAAGTGGAGGACAAACTTTTTCTGTAGCACGTCGTGGCACATAAAACCTATCATCAGTGCTAGTGTTACTTGTAGTCAACGTTTTACAGAAGTAATTATTCGGTTGTTTGCTTGGTGTGCCAAGGTCAGAACCAAAATAACAATATTTTTCTCTTGTTGCATAGTATCATCAATTTTTAGTTCCCTGCACAAATGGAACTATTGCCAAATAAATTCTCACCAAAATTGGCAATTACAGCAAAGCACATATAATGAAATTGAAAATGTATTACAACATTAAGAGGTTGCAATGTCAATTGAGCATATACTTCATCTATTTCCACATCTTCATGGCATTCAATAAGGTGTTTATTAAATTTTAAATCTTGTATATATAGCAATATGAATAAAAGTGTTCACAACCAAAGCAAGGATGAAGTACAGAGAACCCACATGCATTGTAACATTGTGAAGTTGGTTGATTAATTGAGTTGGAAAATTCAGATAATTGGATATATGAGCATCGACCTCCTTGTTTGTTGAACCAGCTACCTGAAATCACATTGATTATGATCAGTATCATTACGTAACATTAAAATTTCAAAATACTGGGATCACATTTTATGATGAAAGAAGATAAACATTCATCATTTTTAGTGATTTGTATCAAAAAGAATATTGCAAATTAAAAATTAGTGAGCAACAACCTCACCTTCTCATTATAACCCTGTGGAAAATAAACAACCTTGTTCCCAACAACAGGTAAGGACAAAAGCATGCTAAAGCTCCGAATTAAGGCATCTCCTTTCCCCTTCTTGATGTGACATGAACAAACAAATTGTCAATTGGATATTCCTTTAGAAACCTCTCGACATTCCAATAGTAACTGTGTAAAGTAATATGATATTATGAATGTAAAATTTGCAGTCTAAAGCACATTAATTTGACAAATATTCCATATGACAGTGTTTTCCATAGACATTCATTCTCTCTCTTTCTTCAGTTGTTAAATTCTTTTTCCAGTCAAGTTGGAATTATAGAATCATGGTTTGATAGGATGCATACTCTTGCATCTTCCTCATCCGAGGAATTATCAACTCTTTAAACCTGTAAATATTCCAAATAAAGTATACGAGATTCATAATCCTTTAAACAACATGTTTCATTGGTGAGAAAATAATCAACAAATGTAGATAGCAATTTATTTTCATTTTGTTAGTAACTCTTATATCTAGCCCATGGCATCAGATGGACAACAACATTGTTAACCTTCCAACAACTTCTTTAATGCTATCTGTGGATAAATATGATGCATTTGGGATTCCTGCTTTTAAAAGAAATTGGACTTCTTTATTTTCCAATGAAAAAAGTGTGACTTCTATCCTACTTTGAATTGAAATTACATTTTTTATGTGAATTCTGCACTTACATGTAAAAGGGACTATGTTTCTTCCCTTTTATTCAAAAAATAAAACTAGCCCAAAATTACATGTCTTTTAAGTCCTTACATCTTCCCATAAAGGTCACCCAGTTACCATATTCTATATAAGAAAAAAAAACTCAAGCAAAAGCACTTTAGCAAGCCCTGCATCTGATTCACAATGGAATAAAAAAGACGTGCATAGTGACCTTAACCAAAATGAAAAATAAAATAAATTGAAGGTGACTATAAAGGTGGCAGTTATGCCTCCTCTAACCTCTTCCAAAATCGTACAACCTTCTGCCACCAATACATGTTCCATTGACAAGGCATTTTCCTCCATGTTCATCTTGCATTACTACTGTGTTGATTCTAAATCAAAATGCATCCTATGCAAATATAATTTGTTTAAACAAGTATGGAATAGGCAATACTAGAGTGGAAGATGTTACTTTTTTCCATAGGATGAAATATTGTTATGCTTTCTAATTCCATCGAAAAGAGTCCTTCCTAGGTATCTCGAATAAGGGTGTTGTAATATGAACATACATTTTTTTAAAATTTTGGTAATATCCCATTAACTCTTTGAATCCTTGAAATTAGAGAAGTTTTTGGGTTTGGGTCAACCTTTAAATGACCTTTTGATATTATATGGTCGATGTACTAAGTCACTTTATTTTCGCCAAAAAATCATTTGGTACTTTTTGCATAAAAATGTTTTTTATTTTAACATAGAAAATATGTAAATTTTTGAAGATGTTCTATGCTTGATACACTTTTACTTCAAACCCTATACCAAATAGAAATCACATAAACATGAAAGTAAAATGCTGATAGAACATACCAATAGATCGACAGAAGACAAGCCAAAAATATACTTAACTTTTGATTAGCAAAATATATGTGTTGTGGTGCATTATGACGATCAACAGGATGCTTCAACTAGTAAAGTCTCCTCACAGTTAGCCAACCAAAAGTGTCACACAATCCTCAAGAAAACTCCACAAAAGTCAACCCAAAGTCAACGTTATCCAGTCAACACAGTCAACACAAAAGAGCAACAACAAAAAGTCAATGCAGCAGGTCAAAGGTCAACTTCTAGCCTCAGTATATGTGCCAATAAATGCGGCCTTCAGAAATCAGAAGTTTGGTGAAGGTTTGAGGTCAAATGGACCAAGAGTTGACCAAAGTCAACGCTGGTAAAACCTGCGCTAAAACCCTAGACAGATCTGAACAGAAACCCTAGTTGTTGTTCCACACGTGTGAGAAGAAAAGCCTCCAAAAGATGATTGAACCAATCAGACACAAGAGAGAAGTGTGTGATGAGTGGATGATGAAATGAACTCCAAGATTGTCTAATTTATATCCATCTGTGAGGGTGTGTGACACATCTGTTGGGGCTCCAAGCCTACATTACAATTCTCGCTGACCTTGCACATAAGTGGATTAAATTCAAAATAAATGTTATGCTCATCTAATCAAGATGATCTTTAGATCAATATTGCACCTCTCTGAAAGAGGAGTCCAATAAAAATATTGGCATCATCATCTGAGCTGTACAACATGGATTTTGGACCTAGATTACCAAAATTAAAACTCCCTCTCAACTAGGGAGAACTCCATCCACCAGTGCCATCCAAAAATCATGTGTCATCCCACCATAACTTGCTTTGCTAACTTCTTTATTTCAAATGGTGAGTCACAAAGACATCACTCCTGGCTGACTCGAAGTCATCTCAGAGGTATGAAACCTATATAGGACTCAAAAGGGTCTCATACTAACCTGAAGTTAGTTTAACTGACCCGAAGTTATTTTAACTGACTCGAAGTTAGTTGGAGGTCCAAAACCTCACTTGGACTCAAAAAGAGTCATATACTAACCTGAAGTTAGTTTAATTGACCCGAAGTCAGTTGGAGGTCTGAAACCTCACTAGACTTGATCCCAAATCAAGTGGTTGGACATGTGCCATCCTAGACATAGAGAGTATGGAAATCTTCGATGCATCCATCGATCTTGCTATCAGTCTCTATCCATATTTCCCACCTCATTGACCAAGATGAGAGGTAATTCCCATGAGTTTGGTACTCCATGGGTAGGATGCATATGGGGCATAGATCAAAGAGAGGTAAACCAACTCAATATTATCACGGTGGGGTGGAAGCACACCAACAAGGTTCAGAAAGATTAGCCCTGTGGTTGCTTATAGCTCCAAGAAGCTATCCCCAAAGCCCCCTGGAGCTCCCAGAGCTCATCATCTAACATGACCCTCAGAATAGTGTCGTTCCACGATTCCAATATTCTCACGGAAGGTTAGGAAATTGACCTTCTCCAAGGGCTTTGTAAGAATATCCACGACCTGCTCTTTAGTTCCTATATGATCAAGCCTTACGGTGCCTCACTGTACCATATCCCGAATAAAATGGTACCTGATATCAATATGCTTGGATGGATCATGGAACACTGGGTTCTCTGACAAACGAATCCCACTTTGGTTATCAAAAAGTATAATGGTGGTATCTAGCACATGCTTGAACAACTCACTGAAGAGCTTTCGCAACCAAATAGCTTCACAACAGGCTATACTCGCTGCAATGTATTCAGCCTCAACGATGATCAAAGCCATCGATTTATGCTTCCTGCTCATCCAAGATATTGAAGCAGACCCAAGTGTGAAGCAACATCTAGATGTGCTCTTGCGATCCACCACACTACCAGCCCAATCGGCATCAATATATCCATGGAGTCTCAAACTCCCCACAGTGTATCTCAACCCATTGTCTATCGTGCCCTGAAGGTATCTCAAGAGATTCTTGGCACCAACCCAATGAATGTGATGAGGATCAACCATGTGTTGACTCAAAATGTTCACTACAAAACATACGTCCAGATGGGTGTTCACTAAGAACATCAGGGCCCCTACAAGTTGTCAATACTTGGTATGATTTCCTAGCATGGGCCCAACAACGTTTCCACTCAAATTCTTAAATTTGATCTCCATCGGTGTCGACACGGACTTACAATCCACCATACCAAATCTCTCCATCATCTTCACAATATATTTTCCTTGGGAGAGGAAAATCTCGCTAGGTCTCTACCAGACCTCCAAGCCTAGGAAGTGATGCATTAGTCCTAGGTCTTTCATCTCAAACTCAGAAGTGAGCTCCCTCTTACACTAATGAATGAGAAGTTCAACACCTGTCAAGAAGAGATTGTCCACATAGAGAACCATAATAAGAGGCTTTTCTCTATCAACCTTGAAGTAAAGGTTTGGATCAGCATTAACAACAACCCGACTTCCATGGGAGGAAATGGTTTTAACAGATTTCTAAATGTGTGTGACTTCAATGGAGTTCCTGCATTGTTTCCTCATTTTTCTTTAACAAATTATGAAAGAAACGAACTACAAATTCCTAATTTTTCATATGGGACACCTAGAAATACTCAAATTTGTATCGGGTCTCCATGGCTACTGCATCAATGCAGCCTAAATTTAAATGCGTGGTCATAATTTTCTTGGCGCCCACTCCCCACCCCCAGACAACCCAAATAAATGAAAAATTTTGTGTGCAGATTTCATGGTTAGAGGAGGAGGTTTAGTTCAACAATAGCAGCAGATATCCAATCTAAATCAAAAAGGGTGGGAAGCCCAAATGAGGGAAAAAGTTATAAGAAAAAAAAACTCAAGAAAAATCATTTTAGCAAGCCCTATATCTGATTCACAATGGAATAAAAAATTCATGCATAGTGACCTTAACCAGAATGAAAAAGAAAAGAAATTGAAGGCTAGGGTGACTGTAAATGTGGCACCTATGCCTCCTCTAACCTCTTCCAAAATCGTACAACCTTCTACCAGTTGTACATGTTCCATTGACAAGGCATTTTCCTCCATGTTCATCTTGCATTATTACTGTGTTGATTCTGAATCAGAATGCATCCTATGCAATTATGATTTGTTTAAAGAAGTCAGGAATAGGCAGTACTAGATTGGAGGATGTTACTTTTTTCCATAGGATGAAAATATTGTTATGATTTCTAATTCCATCGAAGAGAGTCCTTCCTAGGTATCTCAGATAAGGGCGTTGTAATATGAGCATTCATTTTTATAATATTTTGGTAATATTCCATTAAGTCTTGGAATCCTCGTAATTAGAGATTTTTTTGGGTTTGGGGATACCTTTACACGGCCTTTTGATATTATATGGTCGATGTACTAAGTCAATTTATTTTTGCCAAAAATGCATTTGGTACTTTTTGCATAAAAATGTTTTTATTTTAATGTAGACAATACCTAATTTATGTGCTTGAGGTGGTCCTCCAAGGTTTTACTGTAGTGTACATGTGTATATCTATTAAAATTGGAAACTAGGGCCAAATTCCACTTAGATCTATTCAGTTGATGAAGATAATAATCTCATTGAATTCCTATTTTCAAGAGGACTAAAATCAATCTAAAGATCATCAAATTTGGTCAAGGAAATATTTGTTTATTCAAAAGAAAATGCTATAAGTTATATTCTTGTTTAGGTGGGAAAACGTGAAAATTTGAATTTTGAATTTGCCTCCAAAATCATCATGTCAAATTGAATATAAGCACATTTCCTCATCCTCATTTGAGACATTGCTTCACATGATTTCTCCTCTCTGAAATAGCCATAGCAAGGAGATGATCTCAGCAAAGGAGGAAGGGTTGGATTGGCGTGTTTATTGGGTTGCTTGATGGTCCGAGTTTCAAAGGCTAGATGTGGAATAGTTGAGGGTAAGTCTGGGCCTATTTGTAGAACATTCTAGGCGTATCTACCTTCTATTGCAAGGACATATTATCTTTTATGTTGACTGCAGGCATGAGGAAGAGCTGAATTCTATGGGAGTATTCCTTATGGTGAGAAATACCTCCCCTAGGTGGGTTTCACATACAGGAGCCTTTCTCTAGCAGGCCGCAGGCCTTCTTTGTTGTATAGTGGGATGTGAAGGCATGTATCTTCCCAGGTGGGCCACAACCTTAATTTGGTGAAGGCTGGTAGATGTGGAGGCATGTTTAAGGAGAATACTTGTGACATAGGGAGGATATATTTTCTTGGAGAAAGACCACATCAATTGAAGGATGTTTTGGAAGTGTTTGAGGATTGTAGCAGTGAAGTCTCATACCCTAATCAGGAGCAACCATCAGCAGTAGTAATCTCCAGCATTTAGGTGGATGATTTTTTAGGTTGGTCAGCTTATAGAAGCTCCTTGATGAACTGCATGTAACCCTATCCATCCCAAGCTCCTTCAGCTATATGACACCAGTTTATGAAGGAACAATTCGACTGATTCATAATTGTATTGTGATCGGGTCATATATTTATGTAAGGACTGTGATTCTAGATCTTCTAATTATGAAGTCAATTTTGACTTTGGGTTATTTCTCTCTCTCTCTCTATGCTGAACAATTCGATGATTATAATAAGAAGGATTAATAAAGGGTTTTACCCATATTGGATTTTTTCCCTGGCTTGAGCCATATCATCGTGTTCTCTTGTCCTGGATTGTCTTTTGGATCTATTTTTTATGATCTTTCTTCATTTACTTTCAATTATGATTCATAGGATTATTAACGAAAATAATATGGTTTAAATAAATGGGCTTCTATGGAATTCTAAAGTAACTATCCTATGCAAAGATCATGTAATTTTAACATGGTATTAGAGCAAGGAGAGGACAAGCCCAAGCTAGAGTGGAAAACCTTGTTCGCTAAGACCCTATGGTTTGTGGTATGCTGCACAAGAAATGGATCTCAAAAACTTCAAATGAGAAAGAGGGAGAAAACCCTTTCACCTAGATAAGCCCTAATCCAAGATTCAGTCTTAGCCCAAGGTATAATGAATTAGTTCCACATTTCATGATTCAGATGGCTTTTGTGATCTGAGGATTTGGATTAGGTCCCACTACTTCAAGTCCATCTACATGCCTTGCTCAGCTGTGACATGGTAATAAATTGGAAGATCTTGTCCTTGTAATTTATCTTCAGAATCAATGGATTTTTGTTACTTCATTAGGTTCTTTCAGCTCTGCATCATCAATCCAAGTAGATGTCAATGCATGCACTAGTTTTAGAAATATCATACATTTATCTAAGCTCAAGAGTTCAAAGCTAGCCATTGTAATTCCAATGAAGTTTAGTAATGCAAGTATCCTCTGGTTAATTCTTCCTTTCCTTTCTCAGCGGCCCATATATCTTTTCAGCATTGACTGTAGTCTCTACTCTCAGCTCATTATCTAAAGCAGGTTGTATCTAAGGGAGTGTTGACAATTCAGATTTTTCTCTTTTCGGGTTGACATCAATCAGGGAATGGTATGTCATTACTATCAAGCACAAGAATACACAATTCAGATTTTTCTCTTTTCGGGTTGACATCAATCAGGGAATGGTATGCCATTACTATCATCTGTTTATCAACTAGCAGCATGGGCAATTGATACTTCAACATCAAGTTTCTCAGATGCACTGTACTATTGGCTTGATGTGTTAAGATATCATTAGATTATAATATTGGTTCTATTGTATATATATAAGTACAAATTCAAATATCTGCTCAGCGGCGACTATAGATACAGAAATAGGTCAGGATTCGTATGACACTCTATTGCTTCGACATCATTGTTTCATTATTTATCTTGGCTCTATGGATTCAACATTGTATTTACAATAACTGACAACCTAAATCATTGATGTTCAGTTCCAGGATGTTGTTTGATGTCTCAATTAAAATATCATATGAATTCAGTGGCCACTTCAGAAAATCAATCTCTAGTAATTCATATCAACCTTGAAGACGTTTCAAGATTGTCCTCAGTAAGTAAGGAGGATTCGTAAGAGACATGAGGCTTTTGCACAAAGTTACATTAGAAGGCTATATATAAATATATGGTTGATCATGTACAATCTTGTAATTCTGGTGATCAAGTTCATTATTTGGATATAGGGAATAAGATGCTCTAGAATCATTAAGTAATGGATATAATATATGCTATGGTTATCTATCCTTACAACTCACTTATTATCTACCTCCTTGTATCTGTCCATATGGCACCTCTTCAGGTTTTATTTGAAGCATATATCTTATGTCAAGAAGTCGGGAATTTCACAGATTGAGAAAATGATTTATCAAAGTCAGTGAAATTTCTCACTGTCCTTTTTCAAGAGGAAACATCTGTTCTACACCAGTGATAGTTAAGGCCATCAATTCTATTCATGTCAAGAGTACTTGACGGAAATTAATAATTTCTCTGAAAAATATCCCCATGATGTTTATGGATGGTGAGACAATACACCTACATACCTTATATGATCTAATATCTTGCAAACAAGAAGATCAGTGATAAAGGAAGTAACCTTGTAAACAGTGACCTATGTTTGATCTGGTGGTCTTCCTGTCATCAATATTGCAACAAGAAGCATTGTTTACACTTAGTAAAGATTTTTATAATAAACTTGAAATTATTAAGGAAGAATAGTCTTCCCAAAATATGAAGGCCTTCTATTAGTCACCATGTATCATATGTATGGCATCAACATCTATGGTGATATGTTTTAAACCCTGTAACCTGACAACCCTATTCACAATCGAAGTTGTCTTTAGAATTCAGTGGTCACTTCAGAAATTTTTTATCTTTTGGAAGGTTGTCTATTGAGAAGTAGCTACAATTGTCTCCCTGGAAAAGAAATTGTAGCTCCTTTGATAAGCAAAGCAAATCTCCTGACGACAGAGCCTCATGCTAAGTATCTTCTCTCACATGGGAAGATCATGATTGCAGTTCGATGATCACCTTAAGAGGGAGTTATAAAATCCATGAATTAATGTCAGATGGTTACACTCTCAAAATAATTATACATCTATTGATGTTGTCTTTCATTACATGCCTAGATTCCAGTGGTCATCTGCTCATTAAACTAAAATGATCCATATTTTATCATAGTAAGTTTCAGGGCTGTCAGTATGTAAGAGCACATCTAGGTGCTATATCTTCTGGGATCCACAATGGATGAATCATTTATTGAAGTCAGTTACTCTAAGAAATAATGGCTTATTATGAAGTTGCTTGTATTGAAGAATCTCTTCAGTGAGTCATTTGTGCTCACTACCATTGCAGAAGTATTTCACATAGCATTGGATATGGTTCAACAAAGGACACTCCTATTTTATGGCATGCTTGAGTGATTGATGGACACTATGCACCCTGGAAAGATAAGTATAGACTATGATCTCCCTAAGAGGAAGTAAATTTAGTCAAATATCTTCTCCATCTAGATGTATAAGAAGCAAAAGATTGCTAAGTGTTGACTGGATCTTTGTTGTAATTCAATATGTCTGAGAAAATGTAAGTGGGAAATGCCATATTTATGAGACAATGTAAATCTTCCTACTCAACCGATACATGTATCACATCCACAAAGTCACAGGATCATTCGTGCTCCTTGCTACCACAAGTAACTACTCCTCGACCTAGATTTTGTAGTGAAACATCCATCACTAGATTCTTCTCTTCTGCTTCAAATGTTAGGAGAGTTTTGATATTCCATCCCAACCTTATAGGCTCATCCAACTAGGCCCTCTCACCCTTAGGCACTCCTCAAAAAACATTACAAGGGTCTGAATTAGCTGCTCCATAATGATAATTGATGATAGGGATGCCTGTATTCCCTCACTTATCTCTACCTCTATCTCAATTCTTGACAATTGATGTTGAATGGTGTGTCCTCTGTTTCTATGGTTTACCTTCCCTATTCACCATTTCTTATGTTATTTTCTTTGTTTATCATCATGGCACCCCCATAGTCCAATGTTGACTGCCTATATTTACTGGTCCTATTGATCTATCCTTTGGTGATTTGTGGGCATTAATCAACTCATCTTATATTCATAAACTCTTCTTGGAAATTTAAATGTGCATTAGTTGATATTAGTTTATTAATATTTCTACTATCAATTTCCCTACATGACACAAATGAATTAAATTATGTTTGACTTTATACCAATCTGTTCATAATTTCAACACAATGGCACTGTTTCCTCTTTTGATCTCTTAAATAATTTGTAAATATATCCTACACTGAATATGAGGACTAATAAAGTTTTCTTATTTTGCAGATACAACAAAATGCAGCCAAAGAATTTCATTACCAAGAAACAAGGTCACTTTGACATATCAAATTTAAGGCAACTCTAAAGACAGGCTAAAGCCTACATGTCTCCCATGTTTAATTTTATACCACAGCAGCTTAAAATTCCTCAAGAATCAATGTAGTCCTAGACCCCACTAACTCTATTTTCAATGTGCTTGAGACAAACAGATATCACATGGAATATCACCAACTTTTTACCAACTTTTTCAACATTTATTGTGTCCATTTTCAGTGTGTGTGTGCATATGTGCTCTATCTATTTCTCCTCCATAAATTTCATTGCAACCTCTGTATCTGTCTCATCATGTTTTGCATCATCAACAAGAGATTTAGGTGAATTCTCTTAAGGTAAGTTCATTGGTGCAGATTGCAGAAAGTCATCAAACTGTGGGAACTGCAACAAGTCTTCTGATTCGGAAAAAACTTCCAACTCAATATTGATTTCTTGTAAGTCATATTCAAGTGATACTTCAATTCTCCAGATTTTGTATTTTTATCAACACTACTCTCAGCCTCATGTGGCAGTGTTTGCATAGGAATTTTTAGATCTCCACCAACTGAAGCTACCGACTGTTGGTGTTCCTATTGTCTAGCCACAAATTCATCCACATGAATAGATGATGGCCTACCACCAGTAAACCCTCCACACTAAACATTATCAACATTGGAGCTTCTACACATATAACCATTGTTTCTCCCTCTTGAAACATAATCGTCAACATGCATAGAAGGTGGTCTAATAGTATTACATTTGCGCTGCCGAAATGTGTCTCTTCTAGTTGGACCAGATAAGGAAAAAATTGCACCTCCTATTTCAACAAACGATCTAGTGGATTTGGCTTCTGCCACAACTCTCGAACCAATTCCATCTACTCTCTAATGCCTATTTGGGCCATCCACCAAAGACAATTTTCTTTTTAATGAAGACACATGAAATGTAGGCCTGTCTAGGGTTGGCATTTAAAAACTGATTTGAAGGATTCCTGATCATATCCATCTCTAGATTGCAATAATATCCATTGCCCAATTTCCCTTTGGGGTCATTTAGATAAGGACTCAGGAGTCAATCTCTGTGTTAAGACTATGAGTGTAGACTGCCTAATTGATTTACAACAAAAGGAAGGATGGATCTCTGGCAATTGCTAAGTTATTCATCTGTAATGATATTTCAAGGTCGAGATTCCAGAACTGTTTTAGGGTCACTTCATTTGGAAAATATGCAAGTTAGAAGAATTATGGAACAATTTTAAGGTTTCTTGACACCTATGTCTCAGACCTCTCTCTCCTGAAGGTATAAGATTCATTCCATATGTTTCTACTCTACTCTCGGACAATGGTATTCTCCTCCATCACGGTATATACCTCAACTCGCATCTCAAAAATATTGACACTTCATCATTGGACGTTCGTTATCTGTTGAAGAAAATCACCTAAATTAGTGCTCAAAGTACCAAACTTTCCAGTGTATGCCTACGGTCTTTTTTCAAAATATTGGAAGAAACAAAAAACTACTTATTCATGTTGTGGCCCTTGTACAACCTTGAATATCTACGTGGAGTCCTGAAGAAAATCCGTGGGAGCTTGCAATAGACACAACCTTACCGATACTCAACACAACAAGCTCCAATATGTGCACAAGGTCATGAAATTATTCCAAAGTTATCAAATTAAAGTCACAGTTTATATCTTCAGAAATCTCAACTTAATTCAGAGATCATGTATTGAAAATTTTTGGAGCTTACATGCATAGTGCCTGTTCGAAGGGTGTTTATGTTTTTTTTATTTCAATCAATCTTGGAAGATTCCTGTGACCTACTTGCTCTTCATCTATGTTATGCATAACTTTGTGGCAATTCTTGAAAGGTTAAATTCTAAAGAAATTTGTATCACTTGAGTATCGTTGTGATATATAATTGGGTTGGTATATCTCGTCTAGAATAATTCAGTTATGAGCTTGAACCTGAGGTAGAAATTTCCTAGGCTAATACACTGAGTCTACAAATTTGTAGACATATTGTATGCTCATTCGAAAATTTCTATGGAGCACTTCAGGCTGAATCTTGAAGAATTATTGTCTGAGGGTTAATGTTCTGGTGATTTTAAAGGCCATCCGTCCCTCCTTCAACAACTGATCTGTGCATCAGATATGAAGCATGCATTTCATTAAGGCAGATTCTTCAATATTATTTAATACAAATCTTATGTATCCAGTGAACAAAATTGCACAAATTTAAGGCTGAAAATTCAGTGAATAGATCGAAACTCACTAAGATGCAGCCCTTTCCTCATAAGCCTATACGACAGATTTTCCATTTTGTTAAGGATGTGCATTTAAGGTGTGATAGTATATTTACTGAAGAAAAATTTAAAGTAAGCTTCTAAGGCAATCATTCATGTTAAATTCAGATTTGATTGAGATTTCCCAAGGTTCAAAATTTGAATATTGACTGTATGTTGATCTGAAGCATATCAAAGGTACTAACTTTATAGTCAATATATATATTTGAAGTTTGGTTTTGTTGGGTGTGGAGCCTGATTATCTTGTTTATTTTGTATCACAGTGTTGGACCGCTGTACGTTAATGGGGGCGGAAAAGCCACCCGTAATTAAACACTGCCTGGGGGGTCCAGGGGGGGTGGCTGTGACTTTATGGAGCCCCCACCTGGTAGGGGGTTTCGGGGGAAACACCCCTGAAGCTAAAAACAGATATGAAATTGCCTTGTAAAAGTATAGTAATTTCTAGTCAATTTGGGTTGTTCATTAGGCGGATGATCTGATGGTAGAAGTTATGTTTAGTTTAGGGTTTTTTGCCCTAGAAGGCAACCCCTAGTTTGTATGAGGGTATTGTATTGTGCCTCTGTATTGTGTGTGTATTCTCAGAGAGGGAGATTGTGAGAGAGAACAAAGGATATTACAACGGATCTGTTGTGGGTGTTGGGGTTCCCATGTTTTGGCTAGATTGGCAAGACCAAAAGATGAGACAACATCATAACCACTTTGGGTCCCTAGGATCTAGCCCTCCTAGACCCGAAGAGGGATCTCTCCAAATAAAGCAAAGAATGGTATATCTTTGGAGCTCAAAATGAGGTATTAGGCTAGGTGTGAAGCATGTTTGTAAATCAGAAAGAGGTCACTGTATCTTCTCAACCAGTTCAAAGTCTTCTACCAGTGGAGTCATTTGGTCTTTTGGGATTTATGGAGTGTGGATTTTCCAGGTGGATGTATATGAATGTTTGAAGCAGGACGTTGTCCACCATCAGCAATTGAATGCCAATCTAACCAGAGATCTTGGGTCTTTTGAGTGCTTAAGAGTGTGTAAGATAAATGCACTCAATTCCCCAGCGGAGTCGCCATTATGTTGGGGTTCCCATGTTTTCACCAGATTGGCAAGACCAAAAGATGAGACAACATCATAACCACTTTGGGGCCCTAGGATCTAGCCCTCCTGGACCCGGAGAGGGATCTCTCCAATAAAACAAAGAATGGTATATCTTTGAAGCTCAAAATGAGGTATTAGGCTAGTTATGAAGCACAAAGGGGGTTTTAAAATGATTTGGTTGGTTGGTTGTTGGGTTGGTCATGAGATCATAGACTGAGAAAATAATGGGAGAAAAGGAACAAAACAACAGGATGTTTCAGCAAAGAGGATAGGTCAAGAAAGTGCCATCCATTGGGCTATGGAGTCATGAAAGGGAATTACTTGCAACAACTAGCCCAGGATTTCAGAGGGCAAGTCATCTACACTAAAGGATCTTTTAGATAGATGGTGGGATGGAACATTAAGGATTGAAAGTGAAAGAAGGAAAGAAACCCAATTTCTGTCTATAGATCAAGTCAGGGGTCATTTAACTCCAGACCTGCTTGGACATACTCATAGGCAACTCTCAAAGGAGGGAAAAAGGGGCAGCTTATAGATCGGACCAGAGGTCATTTAACTCCAGGTCAGCTTTAGCATGATCCAAAGGAAAAAAATAGATAAGTTTAATAGAGCCAGGGTCTATAGATCAGAGAAGGAATTTGAACCTTCAATGCTTTGACACCAACAAGAGATCTTAGAAAGGCCAGCTGGTCGCACAAGGATCCTAGTGGACAGGGCTAACTCTAATCCCCAGTGTTCCCAAATCTTCCAGCTTAAACCCAACAAGAACAACTAAGCAGCAGAAAACATTAAAGGCAAGGAGAGCAGAAACATAGGGTACCTAACAAGGGTAAATCCTATGCAAATATTCTGATGCGAGCTAGTAGAAAATGAAACAGTATGAAAATGTAATAAACAGAGTTAGAAAAACATCACCAATAGTAATAGACCAGGATCCTGTGAAATGTGCTTGATTAATTGATGCAAAACCAGTCACATACACTGAGCTCAATGGTTGTTACAATCCAAACTTCTCCTCCTAGCCTACTACAATACAAACTACTCTGCTACTTTCTCCCAAACTGTTCTAACAGTCAAAACTGAATCCCTCTAACTACAAAAGCAACAGCCTAACAACAACCTTTACAATACATTCTTCAGGATTCTTATAGGAGAAAATAATAACAGGAGTAGATGTTAACTTAAATGCAGCATTAAATTCTGAAGCAGCAGGAGGGCTGAGGCTCCATTCAGTTTAAATTCTGGGCATTTATCTTTGGTACTCGTTGGATGATGGAGTGGTCTTCATCAGGTTTCCATTTACTCCAGGTATGTCTCTGGTGTACTGAATAAAATGCTGAACGATGATTCTAGGGTTTGCCATACTGTATAACTAATGCACTGGTAGCATAGGACTGTTGTCAGGGCTGAAAAATCTTCCTAGAACATGGCATAGGATGAGAATTGTATGGGCGCATCATCCTTTTATGGAAGAATGTTCTGCTGATACGGAAATTCTGGTACCTTGCCTTTGAATAATTGGATTAAGTCTTATAATTTGCAATTACATGCCTTAAATGCTCTATTTTTCCACTGATATTCTTTGCTTCTCAATGTTTGGACTTGACTGCAAAATTTGCGCTTTTAATGGCTCTGGGGAGGTTCTACAGATTTCAAACCCTGTTCTTTTAATGCAAGTCCTGTCATGGCTCCTTCCCAGGCTTTCTTTGTGATTTCGGCCTCTGAAAAATGGTCCTTTCTACGTTTTTTTCCGCTGTAATAAAGAATATGTAATCATGGCGGCTTTCACCCTCTGATAACCCCGCAAAACAAAAAAACCTGTTAAGAAAACATGCACGGGGAGGGTGGCGCGGATGACTGTGAAAATGGTGGCATGGCCAAGACGTGGACGATGAATGCAGCGGATATTGTGGAGGAAAACCATGGAACAGCAGGAAATGAACGGGAAGATGTCGAGACAGAAATTTTAATGTAAAACATTAAAATTTTACCTTTGAGCGAATATATGTACAAGGACGGGCGAAAGATGTGATGAAACACATGGAATGGTGACGTGGCGAGAGTGGTCAACGGCGGGACATGCGATCGAATCTGGATCGTCCGATCTCAGGAGGAGATCGACGGCTAAAAATGCATCGGAGGGCGATGGATGGTGGGCCAGGGGTACGGATGCCTTGGTTTATCTTCCGCGCATCTTCGGGGTGCGATGACCGTTGGATGGAGAGCCCTAGATCGGACGGTTGATGTGCATATCGCGCCGGGTCAAATGCCGAACGATAATGCGCGATGGGTGGGTGGTTTTCAAACAGTGCCACTGCCACACGTCGTGCGATGAGTGGAATCGCTGGCCAAATGAAAAATACCGCCCACCTCTCAAAGGCGGTGCGATGGAAACCGACGGATTTTGAACAGTGACTGTGGTGTGTTTGCGGGGACCATCGGGTGGGTAAAATTCTGACCGTCGATTTGGTGGGTAAATGAATGATTATGATGCGCTGAACGAGTGGTGAAAGGGTCAAACGATGAACAATGTGGGGATCGCGACAACCGTCCGATCTACACAGATCGACGATCCAGAATGCTCCCGATATATAATTGCGGTAAGCGCCTTTCGGGCTGGCGGGTGGTTCTAGCGCCAGGCCACATTGGGGGAAATACGGTTCAGGGGCTGGCGGAAAGGGGCTGGGCCTTATATATATGAAAATATGTCAATTTGGCCCGTTTTGATGTAATTTGAGGGTAGGAAAAAGTAACAATAGAGGGAAAAGGGGAAAATAGGCCAGACAAGGGGTGTGTGAAGGATTGTAAGGGGGATTTTGGGGGAAATTCGACTGAGGGAAAAGAAGGCTAAAATGGGGCATTCTACAGGGAACAAAGGGAAAATGTAGACTTTTTGGAGCACAGCTTTTGCAATCAATGAGACTTTATAAAGGGAGTCAGCAGAGGGAATTTTATCAAAGGTAAAGGCACAGGAGACTTCAAGGATGATGTGTCTTCAAGGGAGATGCATTCCTTGAAGGCTCAAAAACAATTTAGCACCCTATTTTCTTGTCAAAAATTTATAGGGAGGCTAACAGTAGGTTGTGTCTCTTAATTTTGTTGGATAATAGAAAGGAAGGACTGGCTGTTCGGGGTGGACATAGCCCAAACTGGGTGAACCACGTATATCCGTGTCTTTTTGGTTTTATGTGTTTTGTGTGCTTGTGTTTTCCGCATATTTTATGTGTTTCATTGCTCTGTTATATAATATTTTCTAACAACTGGTATCAGAGTCGAAGGTCTATTTGGCTGATAAAATCGTAGGAAAGAAGGGTTCCTAGTTTGAGTGGGAGCAATGGCAGAATATGGTAAATTTAGGGTCGAGAAATTTAACGACCAAAACTTCCCGCTGTGGAAGATGCAGATGGAAGATTATCTATATCATAAATATCTGTACCTACCGTTGAGCAGAAAAACAAAGAATCCGACGGCTATGACAGACACAGAATGGGAGATTCTTGATAGAAAGGCACTCGAAACAGTACGGTTGTGCCTTGTGGCATCGGTATCCTTCAATATTTCGAAGGAAAAAAAAACAGAGGGTTTGATTAAGGCGTTGGTGAAACTATATGAAAAACCCTCGACCTCAAACAAGGTATTTCTTATGAAACGTTTATTTAATATGAAGATGTCGTGTTAGCTCCCTGTAATTTTCTAGATTGATTGAGATACAAATTGACAAGGGTAACATCAAACCAAGCTTTAGAGTTCTAGGATCTAGTGCTCCTAGTCTCATAGAGGTATCTCTCAATATTTTTGTAAGGATGTATCTTGATGTTTTTAAAGAGGTTTATTTTTAGGCTAGATGTTAAGTGCATGGTATTCTGATTGTTTTTGGTTGGGTATGATACTTTGATAGATTTGAGACAGGAAACATGGAATATTGTTAAGTTATTGGGAAATGGAGTCTAACAATGTTCAAATGAGTTTATCAATGGTGTTAAGAGCATTTGAAGGGCAATTTTGCTTGGTTGGTGGACCTTTTAAGGTTATGATGGATTTATGAAATGGACACTAAAGATTGAGAACAACAAACTAATAAAGGGCTGAAACAAAATCCTTTATATACTTGTAAACTGAGGGAGTTAGGAAATTGATAAGAACAACAAGAGAATCAAAGGCATAAGCAGAACCTAATCCATTTGATTTCAGACTGAAAACAGATAATTAACCAAGACAAACATTCAGATAAAAACTATAGAAAGGTAAGAAACTTATCTAACTTTCAGAGCTTTTATCATCTAGAGCAGAAAAAAATATAAGATACACAAGTAACTATAACCATAGAAGGAGAGAAAACTCTAAAATCCAAAGTTACAGCTATAAGGTTTCCTTAAAACAAATTTTAGCTAAGTAAAGGCAAAGAGCATGATTTTAAACAGACTTCTTTGACAAACGTAGACAAAGCTGCTTTAAAGAGATGATTCTAAGAACATAATATTTCAGTGGCAACAATATGCAGGGCTAACCATAAATCATAATTGATGCTAACTGATCTAAATTATTCAGGAAATGGACAAGCTAAGAAATTGTTAGAGAGAAAATGAATGATTTCTCTAATGTATCTAAGCAGAAGAAAACATTAAGGCAGTGAAGTACAAACAGATTTGAGGTGCCATTAGAAAACATAGCAAGATGGAAAACATAATCTAAATTCTTTGTCCTAATGCAACATAGCAACATGGAAAACATAATGAAAACTAGAAAACATAAACAAAATAAAACTTCACCATCAACCAAGCCTATGGATCCTGCAAGCAATCCTTCTCCATCAACAAGCAAATCAGATTAAGCATGAGTTCCAAGACATCAATTTCTCTTCAAGAGCTTCAAAGGACTATGTATTATTCCAGCATCAGTCATCAAAATCCAACATTTACAATGATTTCCAATGCAGTATTTATATTGCAAATGAGGAGGTGGAACTCTTCGAGGGTTCAAAATGTTATTAATGACAGAGTAAATATGTTCCTAGCCTTGAAAACCATGCAAGGCCTAAGGTAGGAACATGTGTGCAACTACTTCTCTGTTAATAACTCTGTCTTAATTTCTGAGATAAAGATAGGTGGAAAAGATTGACTTTACAACTTTATCTTCATTTTTACATTAGTTGTTCTGACAGTTACAATATCTTCTTTAGTGTAATAATTGTCAATTTTCCCCTTAGGACAGAAAGCAGGCCATATGTGGCAGTTTGATTTATTAAGTGAATAACTGCTTCTGTGTTGATTTATCCGAGGCCTTCTTAAGCTTTTCTTTCCTTTATTTTATCATTAAACTATTTTTAAGGCCTTTTAGCCTTGATCTGCCTTAACTATGCTTTATCCTTTGAATATGCAGATTAAGCTTTAATCTTTGAATTTTATGCTTATCTATTTAACCTTATCTTTGATATTCTTCAGTGTTTGCTGACAGGGAGCTTCTTGGTGCTGGAGGGTTTTGATATATAACCAATGCTCATAAAACAATTTGGTTAAAATGTTGAAATCTGACCCTATTCTGTCTCTTTCTACATTCGATTAAGCTTCGAGGATTTTCACCCTCGTCCCTGTGTATTTGGCCTCCAAAAAACTTGCAAACAGATAAAAAACATTAATAAAACCTGCATGTTAATGGTTAAACTTCTTTGGAGGTTCGGGGCGTCGGAGCGATGTACAGAGGAGTGGGATATGCATGGAGGAAGGGTTTATCGGCGAAAAAACACACAAAATGGGTTTTAAAACAATTTTGGGGTGAAAAATGGGAAAGGTGGTTTTGCAAAAACCACTGGCAGTTTTCGTGCTGCCCATGAGCAGTTAGCGGTTTTACCTCAAGGGAACGTGATACGCATCGGAAGGTGACACGTATCCCCCGCAAAACCACCATGTTCGCATCAATAATGCGTGATTAATTTTTTGGAGAAACGGGTGCGAAAGAGCACACAGACCGTTGGATCTGGGGCTGCAGATCCAACGGCGGAGAGGGCACGTGATGGGGAAAAGTGCACGGTGGTGGGAGATAGTGGAGGAAAGCTGGAAGAGGAAGATTGGTTGGCGGGTGGAGTAGTGGAAGGTGGGACCTGTTAGCCACCTATATTTTTCAATTATATCAGCTGGTGGCTAAATTTTCTTTGCAGCCTTCAAGAAACAAATTCAGGCCTAAAATTGTTGGTACTTGAAGTCTGTTGGTAAGATTCTAAACTACTGGTTGGTTCTACATACTCTCCCTCCTCTCTGCCTCCGATATTCCATGAAGATCCTAATCAAATATTGCTGCATCCTCCTCCTTTTTCCTCTCCCCTTCTTCCATCTTTCCTTCATTTCTTCAAGTCTCCTTTCATCCATAAAAACCCCACCAAACCCTTTTATATTCCTTACCCCTCCAATAATCTCATTTCCTAAGGTTAAAAACTCACTTTTTGACCTATCGGAACCTTTCTCCTTTTGCAAAAATCAGTTAAAAACCATAGAAAAACATACGTTTCTATGCGTTAGGTTTTAGCCCCTCAGGCTAAGCCCCTTTCCGTTTCTTCCTCCATATGCCCCGACGTCAGAACCATGTGCTAAATCCGACAGGCGCTTAACTCTTGAAACTTATTTTTGCCCGAAAAACATTGAAAAACCTTTGTAAAACACAAAATCGGGTTTTATTTTATTTTTCATAAAGTTCTCCGCCAAAGAAATTACATTAAAACTCGACCGTCGATCTTTCCCACGGATCAACGGTGCGGAGTGTACGCCATACCCTGGTGGACCCCCCCTTTTTTCCCCGCGCGCGTTTTCAAAACCGTGGTATGTATCCCGCACCGCTTTCCACGTTAAATGGTTTTCTCCCGTCGGCCAGCGATTCCACACGCTGGCCGACACGTATCCTCCACCTCACTCCAAAAACGCCGTGCAAATTCCATCTCCCACGCGTTAATCCTCGTCCCGTGGCCCCGTAGCGAGATTCCCCCTCACCGTCGGATCTGGTCCCTCCCATCCGACGGTTGGTAATCGCCATTTCCGCTCGATCTTTAATGGACTTACCCGTTTGTTAAATCTTCCCTGGCGCATTCAAGAGCCGATCCCCACCGTCGATCTCTGTAGATCGACGGCTCCCAGTTGTTCTCCCGATTCCGTCGCCCAGACCACCTTTTTCTCCGTTGACCATCCAAAGCGCCCCCAACCGTTGATCACAATACAATCAACGGTTCTGATTGCTCCACTTTCCCGCACGCCCTCCGATGCAGTCTATCCATATAACGCAGGATTTCCTCATTTTTCTTGTATTTTGCAGGTTTTAAGGTTTTTTCTTCGTATTCTATGAAAATCTAAAGGGCGAGGGTGACGACTCCAGTCCTTCTGATTAATCCAGGGAATCGATCATACGGTGAAGAACAATGATATCAACAAGGTTTCATGAGCCTTAGTTGCCGCACATCCCTGTAAAGCTTGAAGAATGCCGTCGATATCAGAGCAGAAGAAGAGTATCAGATTTTGAAGACGGAGTGAACCAGAGCAGCAGTTTTATGAATAAATTGACGGGGATTACGGCTAAGACGGTTATCAAAAGCCTAATCCCCGGCTTCGAACACAGATTAAAGCAAAACCTAAAAGTGTTCATCAGACAGACTGCCTCCACCGCCATACTTTGAGGCGAATTGATTCCTCAACCACCACAGTGCCACCTATTGCCTCAGAATACTCAATCAGAGGATGAATTTATTGAACAAGATCAGATATTATGCCTCGGAACAACCAAAGAAGTTATTACTGCACCAGATTTAATGACAGAATGTTTGCAGAATAACCCTAACAGTACGCAGAGCCTCAAAGGTCAAAAAAAGCTCCCTTCGAGTTTACTTCTCAAGTGAAAACACATTAATGCAATGTAACACCTGTATATTTTCTTCATCGAGCCTCACGGGGTCAGGAAGACATTAATTCTGCATTGATTGTATTTGAGATATTTTTATCAGATCTCACCTCCTCATCCTTCTATAAATACTCCAGAAGAAGATGAGTGAGGGGTTGGATTATTTGGTTGTCAATGTAATTGCTGAAGCGCTGTAGCTGTTTCTGAGTGGAAAACTCTTGACTGTAAATAGTGGTTTCATGGGCCCTTGGAGCTCTTCTTGTAACAGATAGATTAGGTTGTGAAGAGAGGTGAATTAAAACATTGGATTTGAAGATTGTAACCGGTTTGAAGCAATCAATACAAGCTGATTTATGGGATCCTGGTCTATGCTGATGGTGATGTTATTCTCACTGTAACTTGTCATTTATTTCTGTTTTCAATTTGTTTCATTTTCCACTATAAAGAACAGTTTAAACAGTGTTAGAATTTGCTGTATACCAGTGATCTTCTCTGGCTGAAAAATCTTTATCCCAATGTTTTCTTCTTATTGTGTTATTTAGAAATGATTTAATTCGGTCTAAGCACAGAGATGCTGGCGTTCCCTCATCTTTTCGTCACTGCTGAATGTTATTTTTAAATGTTACTTTCATATATGTTGTGTAAGGAATGAATTGAGGAAATCAAAGGTTAGCCCTGAGTCCCTTTCTTGTTTGCTCAACTATTTTTCTGTTTCCCTTAGGATGTGTCAAAAGCTGACTAGTTTCAAAGTACTTATCAGATCTTGGGCCATTCTGTGTTATCTTGGTGATTGTCTTGAAAGTAACTAAGTAAAGAAGAACTAAGATGAGGAGAAAGGTGAGCCCTGCCCGCTAGTCTCTGCTCCAAAGGTTGCCTTCAAGTTTCCCTTTGTTTTTAATCTGTGTTCTATCAGAAGTGTATCAAAGGCTGGATAGTTTCAAAGTACTTACCAGATCCTAATTTGCTTCTATGTTTTTCTTAAGTGCCTGGTCAAAGGCTGGCTAGTTTCAAAGTACTTACCAGATCCTGGGCTGCTCTTTGTTCTGCATCTGTCAATTCCCTTTCTTTTTGTATTCACCCCATTCCATAAATCAAACTTCAAATAGATCCTTAGTCCTAGATGACTTGCCCCATAGATTACTCTTGAACCTGGATGTTTCAATTAAATTCTCTTATGACTCCATAGCCCAATGTATTGAAAACTTGCCATCATCTTTCTTTAGAATCAAAGCTTATTCTGTTTACTTGCAACTTCTCACCTTTGAACCTATTTTCATATAGATCTTTCCGTCTCAGACAGCAACTACGTTCAACCATCTGAGAAAACCAAACAAAACCCTTTGCCTTCATAACTAGCCTAATACCATCACCCTAAACTTCAAAGACAATATCCATCTTTGTACATATTGGAGAGATCCCTCTCCGGATTCAGGAGGGCTAGATCCTAGAATCCCAAAGTTGGTTGAAATGATGTTAACTCTGTGATCGGACTTTGCCAATATTGCTTGTTACAGAGACCTAACAGGACCAGGAGTGACGTGGGGCTATTTTCATCAGGTAGTGGAAAGGTTGGGAGATGGGAGGGTCAACCATAGCCGTTAGATAGTCGGGATGGACGGTTGAGATCCATCAAGGAAGACACAGGTGCGAAGGAAATGGAGTAGAGGGGCTGGGAAGTTAAGGTTGGATGATAGCCGTGAGATCGGGGGTGATCAACGGTGGAGATCGCTCCGAGAGATGAATGGATGGGAGGATGGTGGAGGGGGTCGAGAGAAACGGTGGCCTTTGGATCTCGAAGATCCACAGTGGAGTGGTCAGATGGGGTAACGATTGATGGTTCGGGAGCATAATGACCATTGGATCAGAGCTTGAAGCTCTAGATCCACGGTGGATAATGGCCCGATAAAATAACAGAGAGGAATAAAAAGAAAAGGGGAAGATGGCTAAGGGTAGGTGCTAGGGCATGGTCTCGTGGAAGAGTAAGGGGATTGGGATCCAGGGAAAAGGGGCTAAGGAAGTAGCGGTGATTGATGAATGAAAGGAGCTAGATGACCATCGGATCTCCCAGATCAACGATGGAGATCTGCTGTCGGGGGGGGGGGGTAAAAAGAATGGGAACAAGGAATTTGCGATGTAGCGCTGGCCGTTGGATCCATTGGATGATCCAATAGCTGAGATCTGGAGTGTGGGGGGACTGTAGAGGTATGGAGGAAATTTGCAGGGTGTGCCTCCGCAATGAATCTGCGCCATTGATTCATGTCAAACCAGACGGTGAAGATAAAATCAAAGATCGACTAATCGGGGGAACAACGCTGGGAAAGAGGAATTGGGAACGCCGATGCGCGATGGTGATGGGGGCTTAAGACCTGGTTTCAGGACTGGGTCATATGGCGGAAACGGGGCCAGTGGCTTAAGAGAAAGGCACTTAAAACCTTATGCATAAAAAAAAAGGGGCGGAAAAGGTTAAAACAAAGGTTTTTTATGGGTTTTTATGGGTTCCGATAGAGTTAAAGAGGTGATTTTAAACCAAATAAAGGGGATTTATGGTTTAAGAGGGGATTTTGAGGAATTAAAAGGGTAAAATGAGGAAAGTGGGGGATTTTTGCAGAGGGATTTATCAAAGGAAAAATGATGAAAAATGGGTCTGAAGAACAGTTTCTTTCATAACAGCAGGGTTTTTATTTGAAGGTTTTTAAGTTAAGACTATTAATGGATTGGATTTCTTTGAGGATAAAGAACATAGAGAGGCTTCAAGAAGTCACAAATTTCGCTTGAAATTTTTTTCTTGAAGACTAATAGACTTGTTTTAGCCTCATCAGTTATGACAAAATTTTATTGATGGCTAACAGTGGCTCCACTTGGGGATTGCAGCTCCTTGGAGGTGTCATGAACTTCAGAAATTTATCTCTGGAATGTAGACCTGTGCTTTGCACTTTGACAACCTATTTTTCCTTGATCATGCTACTTAAAAAGATTATTAGTATTACATCATAACAAATCAATTTCTCCCAAACAACTACCTACATAACCTACTTTCCTAACATTTTTTCTTCATAAGGTGCACTTGGACTTGCAAACCTTTTTACATCAACATTTTATTCTTTTATTGAAAGCAGAAAAATGATCTAAATCTACCCTTATTTCTTCCATGAGTTCAGATTAAACAGTTGAACTCATAAATTCTCTACCTAAGCTACTATTTGTCAAGATTAAGTTGTTTGACAGATCTGCATTCTCTATATTCTAGAACGGAAATTTAAAACAATGTCTAATCAGGGTTAAGTAGTTTGATTTTCTATGGTGTCTATGGCTTTATGTACAAGCTGCACATAGACTTTATTTGCAGAAATTTAAAACAAAATTGTGAAGGCTTAAGATCTGAAAATTATAAACATTCTTCTATTCTTTTTCCAGCTCTGGCTTTGATCTGTTTAGAGCTATCTTTTTCTTTCTTTTCTTTGGTTCATATTTTGAGCATGTTTGAACCATTTTTTCTTCTATCCTAATCTATTCTACTGATAAACCAATATTAAAATGTTTGGAAAATCTTCTTCACTAACCTATCAGCATGAAATTCAAATTTACTCAATCATGTTTAGGCTGTATGATTGAATAATTACAAGTAGTGGCATTTGAGCTTGCACACAAACATTATTTTGCATAAAAGTAAATTAGAAAGATAAGGCCATGATTTTTCTTTTGTGAGGCATCCTTATCTATCTCTTTGGTTCTGTTTTAAGCATGTGGAACCAATATCTTTTCAATCCCCTAATCTATCTTTCTTTGAATAAGTTAAGTCTTGAAATAACGTTTTATCAATCAAAGTTTCTACTAACTTATCAACATAAATTTAAAGCGTGTTCAGCCATGATTACGTTAGATAACTAAACAATATATCCCTTTGAATCAGTAGTGGCATTTAGACTAGCTCACTTTCAGAAATTTTCTTTTTTGGGTATGGGGCTGTACCTTTTCTTCTAACTGCCCTCTTTTCCTTTTTCTATTGTTTTTGTGTTTTTTCATTTTTCTTTTTCAAAACAAGAACTAACTAAATTCTCATAGGTTGAGCTTTATTGACATTCCTACCTACCTAATCTAACTTTACATATGATGTATTTTTATCAGGTGAACTCTTTTTTCTAATATAGCCAATCAAGTAAGTGACTAGATAATTGATTTTTATTCCACCTCTTAGGTATGCTGGTAGGCCACTCCCACTTTGTATTCTGATGAATAGTAGCACTCCAAATCTCCTTTAAGCTCTGCCACAAACTGTCCTTGGCATGATTTATTACCTTTTTAAAATTTTCTACGAAAACAACAAAGGGGTCCTCGAATAATAACTAGCCTAGAGGATTCGAGAAATAGACCTCACTTAGGATTACTCCCTCCTTCTATTGAATAAACTTGGGATCCTTTTGAGAAAGAATTTATTTTCCTTCTTTATGACTATTTGATTTGACAGCTTCAAAATGAAATTTTATGTTGCTTTCAAGAAATCTTGGTATGCCTTGATTGAGTGAGCTGATTTCTGTTTGAGAGCCATAATTCTGATGAGTAGGAGCATTCCCTGGCATCAGGTTTTCTTGAGAAGGTAGTTTAGCATCAACATCAATATGTTTTATAACTTCTGTATGAGGAAAGGCATCAGCAGATAGGTCAGCAGTAGAACATATAGATATATCCTCTTTACATAAAAATTTGGAAGTTGGTTGCATGTTTAGGATCTGATTATTTTCTTCTTCAGTTAAAAGGGGAGGTGTCCTTCTCTTTCTCTGGATAGAATCATGATGTTTTTCTTCCTTTTGTGACTGCTCATAGGGTTGAATGTTTTCTTGAGGAGGTATTACAATTTTAACAACAACATGTTCCTTCGTTTCTTTATGAGTATTTTCTTTAGTAGGTAAGGCAATAGTGGATAACATCTGATCTATTTATTTTTTAGTTAAAGGAGGATGCCTTTTCTATTTTCTTTGGATTGGGCAACAATTTCTTTCCCTTTTTTGTGGAATTTTATCTTGTGGCTGAATGTCCTCTTGTTTTTTACAAAAAGGGGTAGATGGATTGTTATTAGTTTCAACCTTTGCAAATAGATCTTGTGGATCCTCTCTTACTTTTTGATGGATTTCATCCTTGATCAACTCTTCTTGGTCATCTTGATGGTTACTTTGGGTAAGAAATGAATGGATCTCCTCTAACATATCTTCATGATGCCAATTTCCCAAATCTCCATCAATGCTGACAAGGTGTTGTATGAGATCTTCAGATTGATCACAACAATTTGCAGTTCATGATAAAGATGAAGGGTTATCTCTATATTTTTCATAAAAAACTTGGTGCATGTCTCTTACAGAAAACAAGCTCTTAGGTTTTAAACATTCATACCAATCCCTTGCCTTACCTTCTAATGTTGCCATGAACATTTTCATAAGACAGTCCTCATGCCATTCAAATGTTTTTCTCCATACATGTATATGAAACTTGATGAGATGTAACAAGGGGTCATCAAACTTTTCATTTAGAAAAATAGGTAGGTTTTTCATCCAATATATTTGAGGCATTTTGTGTGGGAATCTAGGGATATGATCTCTGTTCATTGGAGCATATCTCCTTTGTATCCTTGGATCCATGTTTGTAAATCAGAAAGGGTCATTGAATCTTTTCAACCATTTTAGAGTCTTCTACCAATGGATTCATTAGGTCTTTTGGAGGTTGTGGAGTCGCCAGGTGGAAGATTTGAACTTTGTTGTCCACCAACAGTATGATTGGGATTGCTCAATGCATTCCCAAGGGAGTTTACAAGGACTAGTGAAGTAATAGGCCTATTGAAGGCCAGTGGAGTCGCCAGGTGGAAATTTTTAGCTCTCTTGGAGGTAAAATATTCTATGGTCCACCACCAATGTTTATTGTGAAACCAATCTAAAATTTTTTGGGTTTTTCTGAGTTTCTATGGTTATTGAAGGACTAATGAGTCTATAAGGGCTTGATAAGCAACTATGAACTCAGTGTCCCACCATGATCACCACTATGTTAGCTCCCTGGAATTTGATAGATTGATTGAGATACAAATTGACAAGGGTAACATCAAACCAAGCTTTAGAGCTCTAGGATCTAGCCCTCCTAGTCTCAGAGAGGGATCTCTCAATATGTTTGTAAGGATATAGCTTGATGCTTTTAAGAGGTTGATTTTAGGCTAGATGTTAAGTGCAAGGTATTTTTATTGTTTTTTGGTTGGGTATGATACTTTGATAGATTTTAGATAGGAAACATGGAAGATTGTTAAGTTATTGGGCAATGGAGTCTAACAAGGTCCAGATAAGTTTGTCAATGCTGTTAAGTGCATTTGCAGGGAAAGTTTACTTGGTTGGTGTTGGGAATACTAAGAGGGGGCGAATCAGTATTTAGGACTTACTCAACAATTTTTACTTTTCCATTCACTAAAACCCATACGCTACTTTGCTGAATCCAACTAGCATATACACGCGGATATCCTTCATAAAACTCGCGTATACACAGAGATCTTATTATGAATTTATTTCTTTACTTAGGTCTATGCATCATTCATTCATCAGATGTTTAGTTAATAGTAAGCATGTGTAGTAATAACAGAATAAACCATCACACATAAGCAACACACATGAACACCAGGATTTTAGGTGGAAACCCAAGTCAAGAGAAAACCACCGCTGCCGTTGTCTCGGCCTTCAATATTTTATTATAGAGAAAACATCATACAACCATGCACTGGCGCAAACTCATACCAGCACGCAGGCACCCACCTGCAGAAGGCTACAACCTTCTCTCGTTTACCAGCCTCTCCTGGAAGGGAGCTACAACCCCCTGCTCTCGTTTACCAGCCTCTCTTGGAAGGGAGCTACTACCCCCTACTCTCGTTTACCAGATACCACGGGAAGGGAGCTACAACCCCCTTACTGAAGGCTTCGACCCTCAGCACCACTGTATATCACGTTTCATCAATTTTCAAACTGGATCAAACAACTTCAACACAACCCTTCATATATCAACAATCAAACTTTACCCATTGCTTCCAACAGAACAGTGAAACCACTGTAACCAGAATATCATAGATAACCCAGACTTCAGAATAGATATGCAGAATCACATTCAACCTTGAGCAACTATAAGTTTAGATACCATACGCGCCTTTGGTTAAACAGATCCGCGTATACACGCGCTTTTCACGAAATGAACCCGCGTATACATCTATGCATTTTTCAGAATAAATCTATCTGCCCATACGCGCATTTGTTTAAACAGAGCCGCGTATATACGTGATTTTCACGAAATGAACCTACTTATAGATCTATAAAAGATAAACTTTGCAGAACAGACCAGATCTATGAACTTACCCAGATTTCTTTAATTTCTTCAACAGATTTGTGCCAGGTCTTCAATACTTCTTTTCAGATCATCCTAGAGATTCATCATTTCCAGATCTAGAGATTTTGAACCTTCATCATATTCATAGGTGCATCATAGATTCAGATCTATCGATTAAGAACAGAGTTAAACCATACATATAAACTTCAGAGTGAAGTATTCATTTAAATCCCAGACACCTACACACCCATTGCACAATGAATTTCTTCTCCTTAAATAGATCTAGCCTTTGACAATACCATGAGCCAAAACCACACAACTTCCGATGGTATTCCTGGACGGGATCACATAGATAATCCAACGCTCAATACAATGGGTAAATACCATGGTAGTAACCCCTAGTTTTATTATTTTAGAGTGCAATTGAGCATACGTGACTTGGCACGTCATTTTCCGCGTGCATACGCTACTTCTCCTAAACAAACCTGCGTATGCTTTGTGTCACACACTTTTCATCATTGTTCTAGCCCTTACTGATATTTCTTTCTCTGTTACTTCTGAGCTACTTGTAGAACATCATATTTACATTATTAATAAACTCATCAAGCATCAAGAACAACTTCATTAAGTAGGTTTCCATCATCTTCATCAAGTGGGTTGCCATCAAGGACAACACTCTGCATCATATTTCCAACAATCTCCCCCTTTGGACTTGATGGCAACCACGATGGTGTTTGATTACCACAACAGATAGATACATTAAGCATAATGATATTCTCCCCTATTCAAACACCATGTCACTCTCCCCCTTTGACATCAAGGGCAAAGGGCGGATCAAAACCAACACAAGGTTGTTTTCTCCTCATGTAGATAGAAGAGCGTTGTAGATCTGATGTGCACTGAAGTTACCATGCTCCCCCTGAGTTCATGCTGAATCTTCAAACATATTTTTCAATGAAGTACATGATTCTATGACCTTCCTATCACCAAGGACTCATACTTACATCAAAGATCCAACCAAGTGGATTTACATATGAGACTCAAATACCCAACCAAGTGGGTTTACACATTTTGACTCAAGTACCCAACCAAGTGGGTTTACATATTTGATCAAGTCCTTACATGACTGAATATTACAATTTTGCATCATAGGTCTCAACATGACCTTTTCATCAAATTACAAATATGAATTTTTATGACCAGTACCAGAAAGACCTCAAGAGATCTTATTTCAGAATCATCATAATGCCAACAATGCATTACGCTTAGCAAGGCTAATGCTCCCCCTGAAAATGTCCATACAAGCATCCTTTCCATATGACCAAGGCTCCTCCTTATCTTGTGCAACCTGAAACTCTTTCAACAACAAGATATCAGCAAAAATCTCTGCATGATCTGTCCTTATCTCTGAATCATAAGACTTCCATCTCATCCACGTGTGAAAACAAAGAATACTCTTCAGCAAAAAGCAAACAGGGCTCATCCATAATCTCATCATAAGAAACCATGTATCATGTCATCATCATTTAGAACTGAGAAATAAGCAGATACAGTGCCAATAATAAAATCATTAGTAGTCAGACTGATGCTCCCCCTGAACCTGTGCTCCTGATCTTTAGCTTGTCATACTATTTTTCTTGTCATAAATTCATACGCGACTGTCTCCACTGTAACTCGTGTGTATACGCTACTTTAGTTCACAAAACCCGCGTATGGAAAGTGAAACATTGAAAACTTCACATTCCTTCATCTCCCCCTGAGTTTGTACCACCTGTACCTGTCTTCTTCACATCAGATGCTCTGTCAGAAATAAACATAACCAGAATAACCAAAACCATCATGGGAATCACCATACATCACTCCCCCTGTGACGATACATTACTAATCCCTATAATGTATCTCACATCACTCCTGCAGTCATTAAGAGAAGTAAGCTTTAGAAGCGGATGACTGCAGTAATTAAGAGAAGTAAGCTTTAGAAGCGGATGACTGTAGTAGGGTCAAAATTCCCTACGTTTCTGACCGGTCCTCCTTCTTTTTCCAACTTTGCCTGAACTTTCTTATTGTGTGCTGGAAGTTCTCCAATTTCTCAGATCTATTCATCCTGCATTATTTTTCTACATGTCCATACTTGTTACAATTATAGCATCTTATGTGACCAGAAAAGTAAGCATAAGGATCATAATGTGTTGTTTTATTCCTCCTTATATTGCAATCAGCTGCTTTATGACCATACTTGCTGCATGAAAAACAATATCCCTTGAAGAAACCCGAGTACCTTTCTGTGTAGAATCTGTTTGTTTGTGACTGAAACAATCTGCTTCTGCAATTGGCTGCAACATGCCCATAATTATGACATTTGAAGCATTCAACATTATTGAATGATTTCCTTTGAGTGTTCATGATTTTTGGTTGACTTCTTGTTTCTTTCAACTCTTCAGGTTTTTCATTGACATCCTTTGAATCTTTAGCACTTCCTTGTGAACTAGATTCTCCTTTAACAGTTTCATGAAAACCAAGACCAAGTTTAATAGAAGGAGACCTTTGATTACTAAGAATATTGTCCAGAATCTTAGTACTATCTTGAAACCTCAAGATTTTATCCTTTTCTTCTAATTTACCTTTGAGAATGTTTACCTCAACCTCCAATTTTTGGCATTGCTTCTTCATGCTTTCTTCGACCCTTTTTCCTTCTTCTACTTGATCATTCAATTTTAAAATTTATTCCTTCAACCAATTTTCTTGTTCTTCACATGTTTATAGCAGTTCTTCATTCTTCTTATTTGATTTTTCCAGATCTTCTTTGAGAGAGATGATTTCTGCTTCAAGTCCTTCCTTTTCGAATGGTAGGGGTTCTTCATTCTTCTTATTTGATTTTTCTAGATCTTCTTTGAGAGAGATGATTTCAGCTTCAAGTCTTTCATTATTCTTGTTTGATTTTTCCAAATCTTCCTTCAGAGAGATGATTTTTGCTTCGAGTTCTTCATTTTGATTGGTCACATTATCGTACACCCTTTGATACATTTCTATCTGTCTTTGATACATTTCCATCTGACCATTCATTGTTTCTATCTGTCCTTTCATTTGAGAGATCATTTCTTTATAGATAGATTCTTTCTCTTTAAGTGATCTTTGTTGATCTTCAACTTTGATCTTGATAGCTTCCTCTAGATCCAAAACATTACTTTCACTGTCTTCGCCATTGCATGCACAAGAAAGTGAATCACAAGAACAACAATAAGTACATGTTTTATCTTCTTCATTTTCTGCTGCACATGTTTTCTGAGATATCTCCTTTAGAGTAGCATTCTTCTTTTGCTTCCTTCCCATTGTGACGGATCTCCTTCAAGCGATCAAGCTCCTTCAGAAGGACCTGGCTCCGATACCAATTGTTGGGAAAAATACTGAGAGGGGCGGGGGGGGTGAATCAGTATTTAGGGCATACTCAAATATTTTTACTTTTCCATTCACTAAAACCCATACGCTACTTCACTGAGCCCAACTCGCGTATACACGCGGATATCCTTCATAAAACTTGCATATACACAGAGATATTATTATGCATTTATTTCTTTACTTAGGTATATGCATCATTCATTCATCATATGTTTAGTTAACAATAAGCATGTGCAGTAATAACAGAATAAACCATCACACATAAGAAACACACATGAACACCAGGATTTTAGGTGGAAACCCAAGTCGGGAGAAAACCACCACTTCTGTCGTCTCAGTCTTCAATATTTATTATATAAAAAAAACATATTACAATAATGTACTGCCGTAGACTCATACCAGCACGCAGGCACCCACCTGCAGAAGACTACAACCTTCTCTCGTTTACCAGCCTCTCCTGGAAGGGAGCTACAACCCCCTGCTCTCGTTTACCAGCCTCTACTGGAAGGGAGCTTCTACCCCCTGCTCTCGTTTACCAGCTACCACTGAAAGGGAGCTACAACCCCCTTACTGAAGGCTTCGACCCTCAGCACCACTGCAGATCACGTTTCATCAATTTTCAAATTGGATCAAACAGCTTCAACACAACCCTTCATATATCAACAATCAAACTTTGCCCATTGCTTCCAACAGAACAGTGAAACCACTGTAACCAGAATATCAAAGATAACCGAGACTTTAGAATAGATATGCAGAATCACATTCAACCTTGACCAACTATAAGTTCGGATACCATATGCGCCTTTGGTTAAACAGATCCGCGTATATACGCGCTTTTCACGAAATGAACTCGCGTATACATCTGTGCATTTTTCAGAATAACTCTATCTGCCCATACACGCCTTTGTTTGAACAGATCCATGTATATACACGTTTTCCATGAAATGAACCTGCGTATAGATCTATAAAAGATAAACTTTGCAGAACAGACCAGATCTATGAACTTACCCAGATTTCTTTAATTTCTTCAACAGATTTGCGCCAAGTCTTCAATACTTCTTTTCAGATCATCCTAGAGATTCATCATTTCCAGATCTAGAGATTTTGAACCTTCATCATATTCATAGGTGCATCATAGATTCAGATCTATCGATTAAGAACAGAGTTCAGCCATACAGATAAACTTGAGAGTGAAGTATTCATTTAAAGCCCAGACACTTGCACACACTTTTCATAATGATTTTCTTCTCCTTATATAGATTTTTCCTTTGTCAATACCATGAGACAAAACCACACCGCTTCCGATGGTATTCCTGGATGGGATCAAATATAAAATCCAATGCTCAATACAATGGGTCAATACCATGGTAGTAACCCCTGGTTTTATTCTTTTAGAGCGCAATTGAGCATACGCAACTTGGCACGTACTTTTCCGCGTGCATACGCTAATTCTCCTAAACAAACCCGCGTATTCTTTGTGTCACACACTTTTCATCATTGTTCTGGCCCTTACTGATTTATATTTCTCTGGTACTTCTGAGCTACTTGTAGAACATCATTAATAAACTCATCAAGCATCAAGAACAACTTCATTAAGTAGGTTGGCATCATCTTCATCAAGTGGGTTGCCATCAAGGACAACACTCTGCATCATATTGCCAACAGTTGGTGGATATTTTAAGGTTATGATGGATTTATGAAATGGACATTAAAGACTAAGAACAAAAAATTGATAAAGGGTTGAAATAGAATCCTTTATATACTTGTAAACTGAGGGAGTTAGAAAATTGATAAGAACAACAAGAGAATAAAAGGCATAATCAGAACGTAATCCATTTGATTTCAGACTGAAAACAGATAATTAACCAAGACAAACATTCAGATAAAAACTATAGAAAGGTAAGAAACTTATCTAACTTTAAGATCTTTTATCATCTAGATCAGAAAAAAATTTAAGATACACAAGTAACTATAACCATAGAAGGAGAGAAAACTATAAAATCCAAAGTTACAGCTATAAGGTTTCCTTAAAACAAATTTTAGCTAAGTAAAGGCAAAGAGCATGATTTTAAACAAACTTCTTCGACAAACCTAGACAAATCTGCTTTAAAGAGATGATTCCAAGAACAAAATATTTCAGTGGCAACAATATGCAGGGCTAACCATAAATCATAATTGATGCTAACTGATCTAAATTATTCAGGAAATGGACAAGCTAAGAACTTGTTAGAGAGAAAATTAATGATTTCTCTAATGTATCTAAGCAGAAGAAAACATTAAGGAAGTGAAGGACAAACAGATTTAAGGTGCCATTAGAAAACATTTCTTAATCTAAATTCTTTGTCCTACTGCAACATAGCAAGATGGAAAACATAATGAAAACTAGAAAACATAAACAAAAGAAAATTTCACCATCAACCAAGCCTATGGATCCTATAAGCAATCCTTCTCCATCAACAAGCAAATCATATCAAGCATGAGTTCCAAGACATCAATTTCTCTTCAAGAGCTTCGAAGGACTATGTATTATTCCAGCATCAGTCATCAAAATCAAACATTTACAATGAGTTCCAATGCAGTATTTATACTGCAAATGAGGAGGTGGAACTCTTCTAGGGTTCAAAATGTTATTAATGACAGAGTAAATACATTCCTAGCCTTGAAAACCATGCAAGGCCTAAGGTAGGAACATGTGTGCAACTACTTCTCTGTTAATAACTCTATCTTAATTTCTGAGATAAAGATAGGTGGAAAATATTGAATTTACAGCTTTATCTTCATCTTTACATTAACTGTTCTCACAGTTAAAATATCTTCTTTAGTGTAATAACTATCAATTTTCCCCTTTGGACAGAAAGAAGGCCATAGGTGGCAGTTTGATTTATCAAGTGAATAACTGCTTTTGTGTTGATTTATCTGAGGCATTCTTAAGCTTATCTTTCCTTTATTTTATCATTAAACTATTTTTAAGGCCTTTTAGCCTTGATCTGCCTTTAATTAATCTTCCTTAACTATGCTTTATCCTTTGAATCTGCAGATTAAGCTTTAATCTTTGAATTTTATGCTTATCTATTTAACCTTATCTCTGATATTCTTCACTGTTTGCTGACAGGGAGTTTCTTGGTGCTGGAGGGTTTCGATATATAACCAATGCTCATAAAAAAATTTGGTTAAAACGTTGAAATCCGACCCTTTTCTGTCTCTTTCTACATTCGATTAAGCTTCGAGGATTGTCACCCTCGTCCCTGTGTATTTGGCCTCCACAAAACCTGCAAACAGATAAAAAACATTAATAAAACCTGTGTGTTAATGGTTAAACTGCTTCAGAGGTTCGAGGCATCGGAGGGATGTACAGAGGAGTGGGATATGCATGGAGGAAGGGTTTATGGGCGAAAAAACGCAAAAAATGGGTTTTAAAATAGTTTTGGCGTGAATAATGGGAAAGGTGGTTTTGCAAAAACCACTAGCAGTTTTCGCACTGCCCATGAGCGGTTAGCAGTTTTGCCCCAGTGGAATGCGATACGTGTCGGAAGCTGACATGTATCCCCTGCAAAACCACCAGTTTCGCGTCGATGACATGCGATTAATTTTTTGGAGAAACAGGTGCGAAAAAGCACGCGGACCATTGGATCAGGGCTGCAGATCCAACGACGGAGAGGGCACACGATGGGGAAAGTTGCACGGTGGTGGGAGATAGTTGAGGATAGCTAGCGGAGGAAGATTGATTAGCCGACGGAGTAGTCGGAGGTGGGACCAGGAGTGATGTGGGGCTATTTTTGTCAGGTAGTGGAAAGGTTGGGAGATGGGAGGGTCAACCATAGCCATTAGATCGTCGGGATGAACGGATGAGATCCATCGAGGAAGGAACAGGCACGGAGAAAAATGGAGTAGAGGGGCTGGTAAGTTAAGGTTGGATGATAGCCGTTAGATCGGGGGTGATCGACGATAGAGATCGCTCCGGGAGATGAATGGATGGGAGGATGGTGGAGGGGGTCGAGAGAAACGGTGGTCGTTGGATCTCAAAGATCCACGATGGGGATTTTCCCTGTGGAGTGGTCAGATGGGGGAACGATTGACGGGTCAGAAGCATAATGACCGTCGGATCAGAGCTTGAGGCTCTAGATCCACGGTGGAGAATGGCCCAATAAAATAACAGAGAGGAATAAGAAGAAAAGGGGAAGAGGGCTAAGGGTAGGTGCTAGGGCACAGTCTCATAGAAGAGTAAGGGGATCAAGAGCCATGGAAAAAGAGCTAAGGAAGTAGCGGGGATTGATGAAGGAAAGGATCTAGATGACCGTTGGATCTCCCAGATCAACAGTGGAGATCTGCTGTCGTGGGGGGGGGGGGGGGGTAAAAATAATGGGAATGAGGAAATTGCGATGTAGCGCTGGTCGTTGGATCCGTGGGATGATCTAATGGCTGAGATCTGGAGTGCGGGGGGACTATAGAGGTACGGAGGAAATTTTCAGGGTGTGCCTCTGTAGTGAATCTGTGCCATTGATTTGGGTTAAATCGGACGGTGAAGATAAAATCAGAGATCGGCCAATCGGGGGAACAACGCTAGGAAAGAGGAATTGGGAACGCCGATGCGCAATGGCGATGGGGGCTTAAGACCTGGTCGTAGGACTGGGTCATACGGCGAAAATGGGGCCAGGGGCTTAAGCAAAAGGTGCTTAAAGCCTTATGCATAAAAAAAGGGGCGAAAAAGGTTAAAACAAAGGTTTTTTATGGGTTTTTATGGGTTCCGATAGAGTTAAAGAGGTGATTTTAAACCAAATAAAGGGGATTTATGGTTTAAGAGGGGATTTTGAGGAAGTAAAATGGTAAAATGAGGAAATTGGGGGATTTTTGCAGAGGGATTTATCAAAGGAAAAATGATGAAAAATGGGTCTGAAGAATAGCTTCTTTCATAACAGCAGGGTTTTTCTTTGAAGGTTTTTAAGTGAAGACTATTAATGGATTGGATTTCTTTGAGGATAAAGAACACATAGAGGCTTCAAGAAGTCACATATTTTGCATGAAATTTTTTTCTTGAAGACTAATAGACTTGTTTTAGCCATCATCATTTATGACAAAATTTTATTGATGGCTAACATGTTGGAAGGTGGATCTGTTGCAGACAATTTAAATGATTTTAATATAGTTACCAGTCAGTTAAGTTCTGTAGGGGTAAAATTTGATGATGAAGTTAGAGCTCTGTTATTTTTGTGCTCATTGCTAGAAAGCTGGAATGGTTTAGTTATGGCCATTAGTAACTCTGTCTCTGGATGTAGTACTTTAAAGTTTGATGATGTTATCGGTGCTATCCTTAGCGAGGAAATGCGATGGAAAAGATCCAATGAGACACCGGGTAATGATTTGAGTGCAGAGTCTAGGGGAAGAAAAATAGAAAGAGGAAAGAGCTCAGGATATCGCAGTAAATCAAGGAAAGGCATATCCAAGTCTAGATCAGGGATAGTGTGCTGGAAATGTAGAAAGAAAGGACACCTGAAGAAATACTGTAGATCTCGGAAGGGAAAAGAAGGAGACACACAGCAAGAAAACAATCATGAGGAAAATGTGACAGGTGATGTGTTACAAGATGCTTTTATTCTTTCTTTCAAAAATTTTACTGATTCTTGGGTTGTAGATTAGGGGCCTCATTCCATGCCACACCTAATAAGAAATATTTTCATGACTATGTTCAAGGAGATTTTGGACAAGTCCATTTGGGTGATGATAAACCTAAATTTGTTGGAATGGGTAAGGTTCTTGTAAAACAATAGAATGGAAACCAATGGCTAGTAAAGGAGGTAAGGCATGTTCCAGATCTGAAGAAAAATCTAATTTCAATAGGGCAGTTAGGCAGTGAAGGTTGTGTGACAACTTTCACAGATAAAACTTGGAAGGTCACCAAAGGAGCCCTGGTAATAGCAAAAGGAGAAAAGGTTGGTACATTGTATTTATGCAATGGTATTTCTAACTCTGTTAATGCTTTAACTTCCAAAGGAGAAGATGCAACATTATGGCATCATAGGCTCGGACACATGAGTGAGAAGGGGATGAAGATTCTTCACTCAAGAAATTTGTTGCCGGGTTTGAAGAATGTTGATTTGGATTTCTGTGAGAATTGCATTTATGGAAAACAGAAGAGAGTCATATTTCTCAGAGTTGGGAAAGAAAAGAAGAGCGAAAAATTAGAGCTTGTGCATATAGATGTATGGGGACCTGCTCAGGTATCATCTCTTGGTGGCTCTCGTTATTATGTTACTTTTATTGATGATGCAACTAGAAAAACTTGGATTTATTGTATTCAGAATAAGTTTGATGTATTTGATACTTTCAAGAAATGGAAAGCTTTGGTTGAGATTGAGATAGGAAAGAAGTTGAAGTGTCTCAGATCAGACAATAGAGATGAATATTGCAGGAAAGAGCTTGATAGGTAATTTTCAGAGCATGGAATTTGCAGAGAGAAGACAGTTCCAAGAACACCACAAGAAAATGATGTGTCAGAAAGGATGAACAGAACAATCATGGAGCGTGCAAGGTGCATGAGATTGCATGCAGGATTGCATTTACAATTTTGGATAGATGTTATAGATACTGTTGTTTATCTAATAAACAAAGGGCCTTCAATTTCCTTGGATGGTGGTATTCCAAAGGAAGCATGGACAGGTAAAAAGGTAAACTACTCTTTTTTAAAGCCTTTTGGCTGTGAGGCCTTTATCCATATTAATAAAGAAAACAGAACAAAGCTTGAGGCAAAATCAAAGAAATGTACCTTTATTTGATATGGTGTTAATGATTTTGGTTATCGCTTATATGATTATGAAAATCACAAAATCATTAGGAGTAGAGATGTAATATTCAATGAAAAGGTCTTGTATAAGAATCAGTCGCAGGAAAAGAAACAGGAAAAAGAAAACAAAGAAAACACAGTTCTTGATGAGATCACAAAAAACACAAAGGTGCCTGAAAATAATAATAATCAACAACCACAACAACAGCAACCACCACAACAACAACATGCACCTCAAACACCTAAAAGTGGTGTTAGAATATCTACCAGGATAAGTAGACCCCCTGAACGATACTCTCCTTAATTATATTATTTATTGTTGACTGATTCTGGTGAACCTGAATGTTATGAAGAAGCAATGTAGGTTGAAATCAGGAAGAAGTGGGAGCTAGCCACGAAAGAAGAGATGGACTCCTTAATGCATATGTAATGTTCCAAATCTGGAATTTTCTACAACAAATAGAATACCTTAAGGTATTACAAAGTTTTAGAACAACAAGTGATCATCTAATATAATATATTTAAACACATACCTTTCATAAGACAATCACAACAACAAACTATGCCTTTTTACAATGTCACCAAGTGGGGAAGAGCAACAGTTTTGACCCCAAAACGTTATTTTCTGAATATCTGAGTTATAAAAGTGAAAAATAATGGTTTTTTCCCTTAGAATAGATAATTTAGGACAAGCATGCAAAATATTTTCAGAAAAAAATGCCTTTAACATAGTTAAACAGGCCTCCCATGCTCAAAACAGCTAGAAATTGCCAAAACCCCAAGACTACAAAATGTCGGAGTAGCTACACCAGTGACTGCGCAGTCTAAAGAGAGGTTAGCTTATAAAATAGAGAAAAATATCTGATGATATTATTATAACACTCAATGATGTACAAAAATAGAGATCTAATCTCTTTTACACAGATCCAAGAAGACCTAGCAAGGGTTTCTTGACAGAAAAAGATATACAAGAGAAAGCTGCTGCAAATCTGTGGCTGAATAATGTTGTATGGATGAAGCTCTACTATAGATGTCTGAAAAAGAAAAGAAATTTCTGTAGATGATGCTCCTATATTTCCCAAAGAAAGGTTGATCCTCCTCTCGGGAAACTAGCTCCTCCAAATGGGGTTTTCACCCCTTCCACTACACACCTTAAGAAATAATGCATTTTTTTGAAGGGACTACATTTTTGCTGAAGGTAGATGCTTGGCCCAACACTAGGTAGTGGAAAATTCAGATCAAAAACCTCCTTTTAGATTTCTCAAGCAAGATCTCCAAGAAAGAGTAGGGAATCCCCACTCGGGCAAACCCTTGCACTAAGCAGTGTAGCAACTTAGCTAAACAACTAAGTATGCAGGAAGTCTAAGAATACCTCATGAAAATATAATCTCCAATATTTCCATATGCTTTCCATATCCTTCATTATATAATTGATGAGCTTCCTCACCAAGGGTCCCACCCACTATGAGGTTGCTTCCATGCAAAAGCTCCTCCACAAAAACTACGATGTCCAACAAGATGGTGCAATGTATCTAGACAACTTTTTTGACTTGTTCAACCTTGAATGATTCTTCATGCCCTGTCCCTTTTCACACTCAAGGTGCCTTCATTTTATCTAGCTGGATTGGTTTCTATTCACATTGAGCTGGCTTTATGTAGGATCCATTTCTTTGAGAATGAATCATGTTGACTTGGTCAAAATTGACCTTGCCCACATAGTTTAGACCTTTTTCACACATGTGGATGCTTGAAATGGTTATTACATGATCCCCTTTCACATTAGGAAGGATTTTTATTCATTTTTAAGAAAATTATGAGCCTCCTTGCCCATTTATTCATCAATCTAAGTTTTAAGAGAAAAATTAATATTCCCATTAGCTGAAGCTAATTTAGGAACATTACATTCTCCCACTCCCAAATGTTACTTGTCCTCAAGCAACTGCAAGGGTGCTAAAAAATCTCCCCTCTTCCTCTTGTGGCCCTCTCATCCCATAGTCTCCTCCATTGCTTTAGAATTTCTGCAAAAATTCCATCTCCCGATGGCTCCTCCCAAGTGTACAAGTTGGCCTTTGGTGAATAAACCCAATGGCTCTCATCATGAAAGAATGGAAGGTTTTTATGGAAACCTTCTTGCTGATCCATGGACTTCTCAAGATAGAAGTAATGACAATCATGCGGAATTTCATCATCAATGGAGGTCTCCTTCCTCCATGCTATCATCCAAATAAAATGAATCACCCTCCATCTTGGTAATTCATAGGAAATCTCCTCCCAATTTCTCATGAGAGGCATGCCCCAAGTTCTCCAACCAAACATATTTTCCACACCATAAAGAAGCAAGTGGTATGCAATGGTGGCCATGCAGTTTCTCATGCTCCCCTTGGAACATGTAGTGCAGAAAAAGTAGGGACTCTCTTTCCCCAAAGACACATCCAACAAGTGTGCCTCTCTTCCAACCATGCCTCCAACAAAGATAAGAACATCTTTAGTATGTGGGAGCATAAGTAAGATCATGCTAGCTGCCATATACAATAAGGGAGAAGGAAAATGGTCCCTCATGTGCAACCAACGCAATTTTCCTTCTAAATGCCATAGGATATGATATGACAAGCATTCTTCCCAACACTTGTTTGCTGCCCCATCCTTCTTGCATGTTTGGAGAAGGTGTATGATGGTTGGTGTTGATGAATCACACCATGAGGAGTACATCATCTCTCCAAGATCTCCCAAAGAATGACCAATATCACTATTGTTCATGGCCCAAAGTGGCTCATGAAGCCCATCAGAACAAGTGCCCCCTCTTGGAGCCAAGACCTGCACATGAGTGTTAAGAAGATACACGTATATAATAAATACATAATGAGATTCATCAATATACTATTTTTCATACACTTGTTTAAAATCAGCAAGGTAGCTCATGGATGAGCTCCCTCTCACACTCAATGAATAAGGAGGTGAAAATGATAACTCTTCCCAAGATCTATACTCCTCCTCAACCATCAAATGATTCATGCACTTACTCATATGAGAGTGCATCTCCTCCTTTAAATTCTCCCACATAAATCCATCTAAGATAGCATGATATGTTTTAATGAAGCTAGTGGGATTTGAAAGCAAGACCTCATAGGTTGTGTCAAGTAGTTTATTCTTGAGTTTGGAATCTTTAGTTAAGTAAATTTGATCATGAACATAAATGATCCCACCAACTACTTTATACTTTCCATCCATTGCTTGCCCATCAAGAAAATTACATGTGAATAGGTCCTTAGAATATTCCATCAAGAGTTGGGACTCCCAATAAGGGTCTAGGCTTCCCAACATTGACAGCATTGTAGAAATCTGAAATGATGCATTTTTCATATGATGGCTCTCCACCTTGACATGCTTGATTTCAAAGTCACATGTTGGAGTATTCCCAACTTTCTTTTGCTGCCCCTCTTGCAGCTGATCTTTCTCAAGATAAGATTGAAGTTTAGGAAAGTCACCCTCCACTTGAAAGGTTCTCTTTCTCAAAAACTTCCACAATTTTGCTCCTGCATACAAAAATGAAATTATTTTTTTGTCATGTTCATAAATCTTCATTATATATTGTAGTATCCTTTGCTTCCCCAAAGCTATGGAGTATCCTTTTGATACTATGCTCATATCATCACAAATTTCTGAATCTATCCTCTCCAACACAAATAGATGAATGGAAGAAAGCAAGGTCAATTTCAGAAATTTTCCTAGCCTCCCATCAATGATTTTCAGCGCTGTAGTGGCTCCTTCCAAGGTTCCCTCTTTAAACAAATATGTTGTTTCTGCATATAGTTGATAGAACACTTTAGTTTCCCTCCAATCAGGAGGTCTTCCTGCTGAAATTCCTCCTTGCAAAGAGGCATCAAGGCATAGAGTAGGATGTGAATGTAGGTGGACAGATTTTCCCCTACCTTGGTTGCATGGGTCCTCTTGCCTTCTTTGTTATTTCAAACTTTGAAATAGAGAAGGTTTCATGCTCTTCATCTTATGATTTCATTCCTCCTCTTTTCCTCCTCCTATCTTCAAGATCCCATCACTTGGCAATGAAAGTACATGCTGCTCATGTGTTATGCCAAGAGCTCTATGTGTGAGACCTTTTGGAACTCCTTGCAAGAGTGAAAGAGTTTCTTTTCTTGGAGAAAGTGCTCCATAATATTCTCCATGAGGTGCTTAAGGTGCTCTTATCATGACTGCGTTATTCTCTCCTACCTTCCCTTTCTCCTCTCCAGTAGTTGAAGTTTCCTTATCTTCAACAAGAGACCTCAAATCTTGGTCTTCTTTTGAAGAAGGAATATTCATGTCTTTCCTTTGAGAAGAAAGCCCTTCATCCAAAGGAGATCTTGCCCTTGGAAAAGCATCAAACAATCTCACCTCCTCTTCATTGGTTTTCAGAAATGGAGTTTGATTTATAGACCCTCCCAACTCATGCAAAAGTTTTGCTTGATGTGGTTTGATAGTTGCAATAGAATATGTTTCACATGAAATATCATCAAACATCTCTACTAATATTTTAATAAAATTTGCATAAGTAGATGTATTTGCATTCTTTAAGGAAAATGATTCAAACAAACACCAAGCATAGGCCTTACCCTCAAATTGTAGCACTGCTACTTTGATGGCTTCGAATTCTTGAACTTGATGTTGCTGCACAAAGGTGTCTAGCTCCTTCACCCAAGCCCTAGCTGGACATAGAGGTGATCCATCAAAAGTTGATAGAAAGAATCTACCCTCACCCTGATCCTTGCTCCTTTTTCTCTTTTCCTCCTTTATTTGGCAAAACCCTTGGAATTTCCAGTGATCTTTGAACTCCTCGGATTGATCTTCATATTCCTGCAAATAATCACCAAGAGTATCTCTCTTTGGCACATCTCCTTTCTTCCTCTTCATGAAGAAATTGATGATAGAACGTGGTAGATATGATGATATGGCTGAGTGCTCATATCCAAAATATGAGGACTTAGAATATTCCTCCTGTATAGATTTTGTTGAGGGATCTTCATGTGTTTCCCTCCTCATTTCTTTGATGCCCTTGCTTTTGCCCTACAGATTTGTGAAGAGAAGTTTTTAGAACCCCCTTCCTCTAGAAAACAAGGGTTTTCTCTGATTTCTTCTGAAAATCTCCTCCTCCCCATGAGAATACTCCATAATTCTTGAGCTCATAGGCTGAGCCAAGATTGTTGCTCCGATACCACTGCAATGTTCCAAATCTGGAATTTTCTACAACAAATAGAATACCTTAAGGTATTCCAAAGTTGGAGAACATAAAGTGATCATATGATATAATGTATTTAAACACATAGCTTTCATAAGGCAATTACAACAACAAACTATGCCTTTTTACAATGTCACCAAGTGGGGAAAAGCAGCAGTTTTGACCCCAAAATGTTATTTTCTGAATATCTGAGTTATAACAGTGAAAAATAATGGTTGTTTCCCTTATAATAGAAAATTTAGGACAATAATGCAAAATATTTTCAAAAACAAATTCCTTTAGCATAGTTAAACAAGCCTCCCATGCTCAAAACAACTAGAAATTGCCAAAACCCCAAGACTACAAAATGTCGGAGTAGCTGCACCAGTCAATACGCAGTATAAAGAGAGGTTAAATCATAAAATATATAAAAATATCTGATAATATTATTATAACACGCAATGATGTACAAAAACATAGATCTAATCTCTTTTACACAGATCCAAGAAGACCCGGCAAGGGTTTCTTGACAAAAAAATATATACAAGAGAAATCTGTTGCAAATCTGTGGCTGAATAATGCTGTATGGCTGAAGCTCTACAATATATGGCTGAAAAATCAAATAAATTTCTGTATATGCTGCTCCTATCTTTCCCAAAGAAAGGCTGATCCTCCTCTTGGGAAACTAGCTCCTCCAAATGGGGTTTTCACCCCTTCCACTGCACACCTTAAGAAATAACACAGTTTTCTGAAGGGACTATTTTTTTTCTGAAGGTAGATGCTTGGCCCAACACCAGGTAGTGGAAAATTCAGATAAGAAACCTCCTCATAGATTTCTCAAGCAAGATCTCCAAGAAAGAGTAGGGAATCCCCACCCGGGCAAACCCTTGCACTAAGCAGTGCAACAACTTAGCTAAATAGATAAGTATGCAGGAAGTCTAAGAAGAACTCATGAAAATATAATCTCCAATATATCCATATGCTTTCCATCTCCTTCATTATATAATTGATGAGCTTCCTCACCAAGGGTCCCACCCACTATGAGGTTGCTTCCATGCAAAATCTCCTCCACAAAAACTATGTTGTCCAAAAATATGGTGCAATGTATCTAGACAGATTTGTTGACTTGGTCAACCTTGAATGATTCTTCATGCCCTGTCCCTTTTCAAACTCAAGGTGACTTCATTTTATCTAGCTGGATTGATCTCTATTCACATTGAGTTGGCTTTATGTAGGATCCACTTCTTTGAGAATGAATCATGTTGAATTGGTCAAACTTGACCTTGCCCACATAGTTTATACCTTGTTCACACATGTGGATGCTTGAACTGGTTATTACATGATCCCCTTTCACATTAGGAAGGATTTTTATTCATATTTGAGCAAATTATGAGCATCCTTGCCCATTTATTCATCAATCTAAGTTTTAAGAGAAAAATTAATATTCCCATTAGCTGAAGCTAATTTAAGAACATTAAAACATAACTAGACTTGGGACTTAGTCAAGTTGCTTACAGGTAGAACTAAATTACAGAATAAATGGGTTTACAGGCTGAAGCAAGAAGATGGAGGAATACAGAGGTACAAAGCTAGACTTGTGGTGAAGGGGTTTGCACAAAAGAAAGGCATTGATTTTGATGAAATATTTTCTCCTGTTGTTAAGATGACTTCAATCAGAACTATTTTAAGTCTTGTAGTAGCGGAAGATTTACATCTTGAACAGTTAGATGTAAAGACAACATTTCTCCATGGAGATTTGGAGGAAGAGATCTATATGGAGCAACCAGAAGGATATGAGGTCAAATGGAAAGAAAATTTAGTTTTCAGGTTAAAGAAGAGCTTGTATGGCTTAAAACAGGCTCCAAGGCAGTGGTATCTAAATTTGACAAGTTTATGTCTGAACAAGGTTATACTAGATGTCACTCTGATCATTGTGTTTATCTGAAAAGGCAAAATGATGGCAACTATATTATATTGTTATTGTATGTAGATGACATGCTTGTTGCAAGGTCTAACATGCAGGAAATAAATGTGCTCAAAAGAAAATTGGCAAATTCATTTGCAATGAAGGATTTGGGAGTTGCAAAACAAATCCTTGGTATGAGAATAACTAGAGACAAGAAAAATTGCAAATTAACACTGTCTCAGAATGAGTACATACAAAAGGTGTTGAAAAGATTTAATATGCAGAATGGAAAACCAGTTAGTACACCTTTTTCTAGCCATTTCAAACTTAGTAAGGAGATGTGCCCCAAGACCCAAGAAGAAATGGACTATATTTCTAAAGTTCCATATGCATCAGCAGTTGGAAGCTTAATGTATGCAATGGTCTGCACAAGGCCCGATATTGCACATGCAGTAGGAGTTGTAAGAAGGTACATGAACAATCCAGGAAAAGAACATTGGATGGCAGTAAAATGGATTCTCAGATATTTGAGAGGTACCACAAATCAAGCATTATGCTTTGGTGGTTCAAACATTGCTCTACAGGGATATGTTGATGCAGATATGGTAGGTGATAGAGATAACAGGAGGAGCACTACAGGATATGTTTTTACTGTAGGTGGAACAACTGTCAGTTGGGTTTCCAAAATCCAAAGTGTTGTTGCACTTTCAACAACAGAAGCAGAGTATGTTGCTGCTACAGACGCTAGTAAAGAAATGATTTGGTTACAAAGGTTTATGGATGAATTGGGTAAGAAGCATGATATGGGCACGTTATACAGTGATAGCCAAAGTACCACTCATCTTGCAAAGAACTCAACATTTCATTCCAGGACTAAACACATATAGCTCAAGTACCATTTCATATGGTCAGTATTGGAAGATAGACAGTTGAAGATGGAAAAGATACACACTAGCCCAAATCCTGAAGATATGCTAACAAAAGTTGTAACCAGTGAGAAACTGAGATTATGCTCAGTTTCAATTGGTATTCAAGGATGAAGATGAAGATGACAAACAACCAGGTCCAAAGAGGAGTCATTTTCCAACAAATGAAGCAGCAGTGGAGTTGCTACAATTAGTCTCCAAGTGGGAGATTGTTGGGTGTGGAGCCTGATTATCTTGTTTATTTTGTATCACAGCGTTTGACCCCTATACCTTAATGGGGCGGAAACACCACCCGTAATTAAACACGCTAGGGGGACCAAAGGGGGGGGCTGACGGAGGAGCTTCCCCCAGCGGGGGCTGCGTGGGCAAAATTAAGCAAAACAAATGTAAAATTGCCTTGTAAAAGTATAGTAATTTCTAGTCAATCTGGGCCGTTCATTAGGCAGATGATCTGACGGTAGAAGTTATGTTTAGTTTAGGGTTTTTTTCCCTAGAAGGCAACCCCTCGCTTGTATGAGGGTATTGTATTGCGCCTGTGTATTGTGTGTGTATTCTGAGAGTGAGAAACAGAGAGGGAGATTGTGAGAGAGAACAGAAGATATTATAGCAGATCTGTTGTAGGTTGTGTCTCTTCATTTTGCTGGATAATAGAAAGGAAGGACTGGCTGTTCAGGGTGGACGTAGCCCAAACTGGGTGAACCACGTATATCTGTGTCTCTCTAGTTTTATGTGTTTTGTGTGCTTTTGTTTTCCGTATATTTTATGTGTTTCATTGCTCTGTTATATATAATTTTCTAACAGATTTGAGGTCTTTAAGGCATCTCTTCAAGGTCATCTACATCAAGCATGTCAAAATCTGAACTACACCTCTTACGGAAAGAAAATTCAAAGAAAAACATTCTAAGGCAGTTTCGATGTGAATTATACCTCCATACAGAGAGGGATATCAGGTTCAAATTTAATTATAAATTTTTAATATTCCTCAAGTTTTCATGACATCGCCAAGAATTGGTTAAAATAATTTATAAGAAAATTACATAGTGGAGTACGACAACAATTCCCTTAGCTATTAAGTTTAAATCTTTTCAAAATTGTTAGCAGCTACACACATTTACTATTCATCATGTTGGATTCCATCAATCAAGCTTACAAGTGAGAGTGAATCAATAGCTCAAAGTATTTTCTTTGAGCCAATGTATAAGGCAAAAATGGATTTCATCATGTGTTGTTGTGAGTTTGTTACATGTCCACCGAATTGGTGGTATTGGCATCATTGATGCCAAATTACAAAGAGTGGCACTTTCTTTGCCGGTGCTTAGGGGTACCTCCATCTAAAATCAAGAATTTTTCAAAGCACCATCACGTCCCTAAGGACATTGGTAATGTAGGAGGTGAACCCTACCCCTGGGGAAACTCGTAACCCTCATCAACAACATTTATCTACTACACATAAGTTTCGTGATCTTACACATAAACCTCATCAATAATGGTATTCTAAAAATACACATTCCCCTCATTGACATGCATTTTAAATTAAATGAGGGACTAAAACATTTGTCAAAGAGAGACACTTACAATCTTGATCAAGGGCAATGCTCCTCAATGTCAATGCAAGTTGGAAACTTCGAATTAATATACTGTGACTTGAGATCTGCAATTGGGCATAATTTTTCTCTAAATTAGTGAATTAGAACTTGATGATCCTCTTCCAAAAAATTTAAATTTAAGAAATGAGAAAATACTTCAAAATCAGTTAGGAATATCATTTAAGTACTACTGTATTCTTATTTTAACAAACCAAACTGGTAAATGGAGAAAGTTTTTGTGAGTACCGCAAATGTATGAATAGTTTTACAGATGAAAACAACATAATGTGATTATCAATGTCCCAGAAACAGTTCAATACAATATATGATATAAATCATGAGTGTCAATAAAACAGAAAAAAGCACATCTTGATGCAATTCAGTATGTTTTAACTTTCGATAAAGTGCTAGATCTGATTAACAGTAATACTTCATAGAATTTCCAAATGAACATAGACAGGTACATGTGTGAGTGTGTGTCAATTGGGTGGCTCAAGAAGCTAAGAATTTTTTTTTTATCCAACCCTTCCTATGTTCAAATTTAAGTTACCAGGAAAAAGAAACGAATCAGGATATGGGTCTACCAAATTTTTGAAATGCATGGATCCGGATACCATGAGTAAACGCCACGTACAAAAAATACAATAATATTTTTTTAATTTTAAAAAATAGGTTCAAATTTAAAATCAAAACCATCCACGAATCACAACATTAGAACTGAAATCATTAGATGATTTATAAATCTGAAGACTGGAATCATAATGCACCATGCTTTATAAAAAAAAGGGTAACTGCAAATACAAAATTGTGTCTCATAAATGATCACTCTATTGATATGATGATATAGAGTAGGTCTAACTAAAGTTTGGGAGAACCACTGAGGCTTAACGAATGAAGCAGCTAGCATGGCCTATTATGAAGACATTTGAGTCATGCGAGCATGTGTTGGAATCCGTCGCTTAACATCAGGTGTCACTTCATTTGATATGGCACAGTGGGGAGAAATCTAGCTCCAACATTTTAGGATGGATATACAGGTTACCAACATCCCCTCAAAACCCCTTGGTAAGGATAGATTTAAATTCCTTCAGAGAGAGAGGTTGGGTGTCCTAGAAAGACCCTACTATGAGGGTCTCGGTTGAATATTGAGCTCTAAGAGCTCCTTGGGGCCTGGGGTACTTCTTTGAGCTATAAATGACCCTAAGGTGAGAGGTTCACCTTCCCCTATAAGTGCACGGTGTACATGGTGAGTGGTTCACCTTTCTCTGTGACAAGTGACATGTGTGTAGGATAAGTGGTTAACCTTCCCCTATGTTTGTGGACACATGTGTGCAGGGTGAGTGGTTCACCTTCCCCTACATATGATGAGATATTCATAGGATGAGTGGTTCACCTTCCCCTACAGCATATGAGAAGAATGAGTGGTTCACCTTCTCCTGTGGGTACCCTAGTGAGAGATGCATTTAGGCATCTGGTTGTGGACATGTTAGTGGGACATGGTTCATCCTTTTCCCCACATGTAGGATGATGATTCCCTACGATTGATGGTTGACATATCGGTGGGATGTGGTACATCCTTTCCCCACGTGTAGGATCGTTCCTACTATTGTCGTTTTGCATGAATGTAGGACGTGGTTCTTCCTTTCCCTACTCAGTGTTTTGCACACGTGTAGGAGGTGGTTTATCCTTTCCCTACATGTGATTTTGATGTGTGTTTGTAGAATGTGGTTTCTCCTTTCCCTACATGTGATTATGAGCAGGATGTGATATAATATTTCCTTGCTAGTGTTTCTGCATCATCTTACCCATGAAGTCTGGGACTCATGGGAAGTACCTCTCATCTGGCCAATGAGTTGAGAAATGAGGATAGAGACCATAGCACTACCGATGGACACATTGTGTATTGTCATACTCTCTATGGTAGGATGCTTGGTGTTTATCTACTTGATCTGGGTTCAATTGAGGTTCTACCTCTGGGCTGACTTTTGGCAGCGAAGAGTGGCAAGGCCTTATGACTCACTCTCGATCAATTCTTCTTTATTATTCACATCATTTTTCAACAGAGTAGAGAAAAGAATAAATAGATGGTTCATGATGACAAAGATGGTTCATAATGGCAGGATGACATGATAATCTATAACAACAGATGGATTGGCAGGTGGAATTCTCCCTAGTTGAGAGGGAGTGTTAAAATTGGAAACTAGGGCCAAATTCTACTCAGATCTGCACAGTTGATGGAGATGATCATTCCATTGAATCCCTCTTTTTGAGAGGACAAAAATCGACCTAAAATCACTAAATTTGGATAAGGAAAAATATTTCTTTACTTAAAATAAATTCCACAAGACATAACCTTATTAAGGTGGGAAAATTGAAAATTTGAAATCTAAATTTTGCCTCCAAGTGTTAAGGTTGGCTTCACCTCCATAAGGACAAATTTTTATATATATAGGGATCCCTCATTTTCATTAGATATCATCCTAAAAGAGTGTATTAAACTCTTGGGTAATTCTTTCTGAGGAAGCCACAGCTTGGAGAAGCAAGGAGGACGTGTTGTATTGATCTCCCATAGGTTTGAGTAGGGGTAGGCAGCTAGCCGCAGGTTTGAGGGTAGTTCTGGGTGATGTTTCTTCATGGTTTTTGGGTTTGAATCTCTTCAAGAGAAGGTCGCATTCTTTGTGTGGAGCCACATATCAGGACACTAGTTTAAAGGTGAGTTTTGGGGTTTATCTGTTCACACTTTGTATTCTGGTTCAGGCCACAGGAAATGCTACTATAGCAGCTAGTAGGAAAGCACGTGTGGAAGGGACACATGACCTAATATGAGTCCTTTACCCTAGCTGCATTCAAGAAGAGAGGGACGCAATGTAAACAAAGAGTTTAACCCTCGTTCGTGAGCATATTCTTGTTAGCATAGGACTATTGTTGGATGCCTTGAAAAGGAACCACAAGTCCTGCAACATTTTTGGACGTCTTGTAAAGGACAACAAAGGGTATAATTCATTGGAAGAAGGTTACTCAGGGACTGTTAGGAACCCTAACTAGGCAGTAAGCTTTAGTACTGTTTTAAACACTAATTTAGCAAGTTTATTTTGACTCATATTATTGTACTCTCTCTCTGTTAAACATTGGATATTGATAATTAGAAGAAGTGATCAATGGTTTTCCCCGTCTTGAGTTTTTTCGCTGGCTTATGCCATATCTTTGTGTTATTTTGTCTTGGTTTGTCTTCTACAATTAAAATTTATGTTCTTTCTTCAGTTACTGTTAGTAAGATGATAATTCATGCGTGGATTAATAAATGGGCTTATAAGGAACATTGAAGTAATTGTATTATGCAAAGAAAATTTTAATCAAAATTAACACAATCACACCCACAACAAAGGCAATGGTTGGGGTTTTAAAGGTTTTGGAGCAATTTTGTCAACTTCTTGAGAAATATGCAGATTCTAAGTAGGTCTCTATATTCCAATTATCTTGCTACAGTAGATAAGCTATCTCAACAATCTTCCTAGCTTTAATATTTTTATTTTTTTACTCAACTTGTTAATTCAACTTTAATATTTTAATTTTTAAGAGTTGAGTTAGGTACTGCAGTGTCCAAGGTTCATCAAAAGTATGCTACCTATTGTACCATTCTTTTTTGGTTGGCTTTGTGTGCATCGCCAAATTTTCTGCTAAGGAGTTGTGGTGGGTGTGAATTTGCTTCACCAAAAACTATGTGGTCGGCCATGCAATTGTCAACACATCTGCCTGCACTACTGCACAATTTTTTCCTGAATATTTGTGTGCTACAAGTAGCTACTCAACGGAAAAATAAATATGTGACCCCCTTTTTAGTCATTGCATTTATTGGAAGGGGCGAGAGACCCTAATTCTAAAAATGAGATTGAATGGCTTTCATTACATTGCCATATAAGGGAAAAGCGTCCGTGTCAACCCTGTATTGAAATGAGGAAATCCAATCTCTTTTATCCCTCGTCAAAGAGAGATATGCTTCTGTCAAAAACATGAATTTTTTTCTTTAGTTCATTTCTAACCCTCGATATATTTCTGCTTTCCTCTCCCAAAATTAGGTGCCATTGATGGGGCCACTAGTTCTATCCCTTCATAATCAATGATGGATAGGTTGCTGAGCAAGCGCTTCCCAATTCATTGATCTATTCTCGATTTGATTCCCCATAAAGCAACCCCCTGTGGCAATTGATGACCTTTTCTCTTGTCATCATGAATCCAGCAACCCCCTGCAGCAATTGATGGCCATTGTTGTTTGAGGCCCGCGAGTGAATACTTATGCTCTATCGCCTTTGGGAATGGGTTGAAACAACCCGGTTCATGTCGAGAAAATCCCTAACCAAAGTGATAAGTGATTTTCCAATTTATTAACATATAGAATTGTTTTGCTCTATATTTTTACTTTTTCTTAAATGAATATTTATTCAATTTCTTTGAATTTATTTTGTAAATCGCTATCATTTATTCATGTAATATCAGCTTTGTTTGTTTAAAGGTATGGCTTAATCAACTTGTTCAGCAATCCATTACATTATTTTCAAGTTTTTACTCTCAGAAATACCTATAATTAGTTTGTTTGAGGATGCTTCGGATTTGTGTAGAAATTTGATATATTTGGTTTTAAATTTTGAGAGGCTTATTTTTGTCCAAAATTTACTATAATAATGACATTAAATTAATTGTTCAACTCGTTTTTTAGGCTGATACATTCTTACTTAGATTAAGTCTTCGCTGTAGAACTTGACATGCAAGCGATTTTCATTGTTCGAATTCCTAGGGATTTCACCCATTTGTCTATAATAATTGTTCTTTATCAAGGAGCTACACCTTTTAATCCTGATGACAAGAGGATTGCCCCTCGTCCTTATGAGAGATGGATATCATGATCTTTTAAAATAATTATTGGGTGGTAGGGTTTTTACTTGTGTTTTATAATTATACGCTATAGATTTATGAGGTAGCTTCACCTTTTGCTTTTGTCTTTCTACCGAGTAATACCATTTCCAGATGTTGTAATTGTGTCTTGCAGAAGAAAATACGAGTTTTTTGGTTTATTTGGAGACCTGAAGAGTGGATGTTACAACCTTTAAAGTTTCTTTAAAGTTGCAACATCATTTTTATCCTAATAAGAGTTCAATTTTAATTTAGATGGTTTACTTGTCTTTTAATAGTGCCCATCCATGATATAAACCACTACTTCCTGTTTAATGGTGGGGAGTAGGAGAACCCATCCATTGGAGAAATTTTATGGGGAGGCTTCGACATTTTTATGGATGTTTTGTTTGGTGGCCTAAGTATTGAAATTATAAATATGTATATATAATTTTTACCATATGCAATTTTTGGTGTATTGGATAAATTTTAGTGAATTTCCAATTCTTTTTTCAGATAGGGATATGAGATAGGCATATAACGTGGCACCTTGCAAGTAATGTGTGTCTATTATTATACGAAATGATGGAAGGAAAATAATTTAGTTGGAGCTTGCATGCATTTCATGTGTCCGTTGATTTGCATGCATATACTTATCCTTTTATAAAACAGAGATGAAGAATGGTGGTGTTACGACAGTCAAAATGATGCTTCAACCAGCAAAGTATCCTTTAGGTAAGCCAACCAAATGTGTCACACAATCCCAAGATAGGTCATCAAAACGCTGCATCAAGAATGCTACCTCAAAACACTATATCAACTCGTTGCATCAAAATTGTTGCATCAAGAATGTTGCATCAAAACCCTGCTGCATCAAGACACTGCACCAAGGATGCTACACCAAGGACGCTACTCCATGGCCACTGCTCCATGAGAAGCCCTAACACCGCACCATGAGAAGCCCTAACGCTGCACCATCTGTGAGAGAATAGAATGCCTCCAAAATATGAGTGATGAAATGACCTCCAAGTCTCCAATATATATCCATCTACGGGGGTGTGTGACACATCTGTTGGGGCTCCATGTCGACAGTACAAATCTGGCTAACCTTTCACATAAGTGGAATAAATTAAAAATACATGTTCTTCTCATCCGATTAAGATGATCTTTAGATCAATCTTGCACCTCTCCGAAAGAGGAATCCAATAAAAATATTGGCATCATCATCTGAGTAGTACAACATGGAGTTTGGACCCAGTTTCCCAAATTAACACCCCCTCTCAACTAGGGAGAACTCTATCCACTAGTTCCATCCAAACATTGTGCGTCATCCCATCGTAACTTGCTCCAATGGCTTCTTTATTTCAAAACAGTGAGTTAGAAAGACATAACTCCCAGCAGAACCAAAGTCTTCTCAGAGGTTTGAAACATCTATAGGACTCAAAGGAGTCTCATACTAACCCGAAGTTAGTTTAACTGACCCAAAGTCAGTTAGAGGTCCAAAACCTCACTAGACTTGATCCCAGATCAAGCGATTGGAAACGTGCCATCCTAGACATAGAGAGTACGACAATCTCCGATGCGTCCATCGATCTTGCTATTGATCTCTATCAACATTTCCCACCTCATTGGCCAAATGAGAGGTACTTCCCATGAATTTGGGACTTCATGGGTAGGATGCATACGAGGCACAGATCAAAGAGAGGTAAACCAACTCAATATCATCACATTGGGGTGCAAGCACACCAACAAGGTTCGGCAAGCCTAGCCATGTGGTTGCTTATATCTCCAAGAAGCTATCCCCAAAGCCCCCTTGAGCTCTCAGAGCTCATCATCGAACAGGACCCTCATCATAGGGTCATTCCACGATTCCAAGATTCTCACGAAAGGTTAGGAACATGACCTTCCCCAAGGGCTTTGTGAGAATATCTGTGACCTGCTCATTGGTTCCTATATGATCGAGCCTTACGGCGCCTCGTTGTACCATATCCCAGATAAAATGGTACCTAATATCAACATGCCTGGATAGATCATGGAACACGGGATTCTATGACAAACTAATCCCCCTCTGGTTATCACAAAGGATAACAGTGGTATCTAGAACATGCTCGAATATCTCACTGAAGAGCTTTCGCAACCAAATAGCTTCCAACAGGCCATACACGCTGCAATGTATTTGGCCTCAGTAGTGCTCAAAGCCACCAAATTATGCTTCCTACATGAAGAAAACCCAAGTGTGAAGCAACATCCAGATGTGCTCTTGCGATCCACCACACTGCCAGCAATCGGCATCAGTATATCCACGGAGTCTCAAACTCCCAGCAGCATATCTCAGCCCATGGTCTATCATGCCCCAGATATATCTTAAGAGTTTCTTGGCACCAACCCAGTGAATGTTATGAGGATCAACCATTGTTGACTCAAAGTGTTCACTGCAAAACATACGTCCAGATGGATGTTCACTAAGAACATCAGGGCCCCTATGAGTTATCGATACTCGGTAGAATTTTCTAGCATGAGCCCAGTCGCTTTTCCAATCAACTTCTCAAATTTGAGCTCCATTAGTGTCGACACGAACCTACAATCCACCATAATAAAAATTTCAAGCAGCTTCACAATATATTTTCCTCGAGAAAGGAAAATCTCGCTAGATCTCTGCCAGACCTCCAAGCCTAGGAAGTAATGCACCAGTCCTATGTCTTTCATCTCGAACTCAGAAGTGATCTCCCTCTTACATTAATAAATGAGAGGGTCAACACCTGTCAGGAAGAGATCATCCACATAGAGATTCAAAATGATAGGCTTTTCTCTATCAACCTTGAATTAAAGGTTCAGATCAGCATTACTTCGAGTGAAGCCTAGCTTCATCAAGTAGCTATCTATCCTCTCATACTAAGACTTGGGTGCTTGCTTCAACCCATAGAGGGGTTTATTCAATCTATATACATGAGAGTCTCTATCCTGGACTTCAAACCCCAGAGGTTTCTTCACATACACCTCTTCCTTTATCGAACCATGCAGAAAAGCGATCTTCATATCCATCTGATGGAGACTCCATCCTTGCGTTGCAGCAAGGGAAATAATAGATCAGATGGTGGTATAGTGGGCCACAGGTGCAAATATATCATAATCTATGCCTTCCTTGAGATCATAGAAGCAATTTACCAGTCCTCAGCTTCTTGTATATCTTGACAAAGAAGATGTTGATCTTACTCCCTATGAGACTAAAAATATGAGGCATATATGATAGAGGAAAATTGTTCATAGAATCACAAACATGTCTCAAGGCCATGATCTTCAATTCTTCTCCAAGATTGAGTTTAGCCTTTTCTTCAAGTACGATTCCATTCTTGTTGATATGAGCCCATACCGTAGCTATGAGAAGTAGAGGATTCTCAGAATATCTTCTGCAATATAATAAGACTCATAAAGAGCTACCTCACATGGCTGATTGTTTTCGATGTACAACCTAAACAATTCTTCCAGACTTCAGTCTTAATGATGAATTATAGATTTACTATTCATCATACTTGTGCTTCAGCAATTTTGATAGCATACCTCAGAGTACCTACAAAATGTTTGGATCAAAAACTTTAGCTTAAAGCTAAAGAGAACATCAGCTCCCCCTGAATATTTGAGAAGAGATCTTGCCCCATGAGACATCTGCAACTAGTTAACAGTCCTAATTACATGGACAGTTTTCTTAAAATAATCAATGGGCAAGAGGAGATACTTCTACTTCCTTTGGTCTTTCATAAGGTTGTCATCTATATCTCAGGCTGAATAGCTACAACCATCTCCTTTCCTTGGTGGAGCCTATCTGCTTCTAAACTTAAAGGACAGCGGCCTGAAGCAAGATTTTAGGACTCCTGAGGTATTTCATCCTCAGTCCAAGTTGAAGGAACTTTCAACCATTAAGAGTCAGGTTGGTTTACTTTAAATAATTGTCTTATAGGTCATATAAACTATCTAAAGACTTACTTTCGACTGAGATCATTACTGGGCTATAATACAGATTTTTCCAGTAGTCATTGATGCACAACTATATGCTTGATATGAAGCTATGAATTCATACTATATACCATTTTAATATCATCGTTGATACCTTTGACATGGTGAAGTTTACAATTCTGTTACAGGAGAACTGTCATCGTAATGAGAATTGTCACTGATATCAAGGATAAAATGTCCTTATAGAATGGGGTTATTTCATTCATTAAAAATGCAATGAGATCATCCTCAACATTTCACTATCATAGCAGAGATCATATTCTTATGTAGTTTTCCATTGATATTAATAAAAATCATAGAGAACGAGATGGTATAGGTTGTCGGGTATTCTGGAAAGGTGATTCCCAAGGGTATATGAAACCATAGTAATAACTAAACAAGTCACCAAACTACTTGGAGTACACAAGATACTGATCATTGAGTCACAGATCCACATGACAACACATTCTGTTATATAATTTGACTAAACCATGGAGATAGTGCGAGTCTTCAGAGACTGGATGTGAATATCAAGATGAGCAACCAACAAACAGATTAGAGTACGGTCTTTAGAAAACAATACTGCTAATCTGAGATGGACCAAAATACTGATGCGAGATCCACTTGTTATGAGGCGAGACATAGGGATGCCATTTATAAAGCAAGATTTCTTAACAACGTGTGAGATGTCGTAGTGAAAAAAATCAAAGTCTCTGTATTTGATTGTGTGGAAGTCATCATTATAGTAATGTAGACTCAAAAATAGAGATATGTATGACTCTCTTTCTTCCTCCGCTGAGATGCCTCCTCCTTCACTCCAACTACAGACCCTTAACTCACACTTCCATTGCATAATTGATCAAAAGTGATGGTGCTATAATGAGGCCACATCATCCTTTATAGATGGACCCTTACTGTGGTGCTATGGCCTGCGACCTAGCACACGGTAATCCTGTAGCTTACGGCCAACATACTTGTTTCCAATATTTTAAGCAGCCATCTTACTCTGCCTTCATACCTCGGTCCTTCCATGCCTTGTTGTGCTAGCCTCCTTACTGTGACCTTAGATCAGGCCTCTCCTTCTCAACAACTTGCTCCAAGAGGAGATCCACTACCCCAGATTAGTCTCAAAAACTAATGCACTGCCACAAATAGACACTTGGAAAATAGGTGAGTCATTGTTCCAGAAAACCTTGAACCAGCCAATGCTACCCAAGACATACCTTCGTTTCCACAATTGTTACCCATAAAAATCCGCTATCATCAACAGAACTCTAATTTGATCCTAAGTGTGATTCACTGCCATCAAAACCCTCTGGAGGTAGCCGCTACCACAACAAATTTTATTTAAGCCTATTTCATTGCCCAGACTTCACTTGTTGTCCCTTGACATAGATTTTCTGCCTCAAATCTAGCCCATAATTTACGGCCTCAACACTGAAGCTACCAATCTTAGCTTTGCCCTTGATGGATGCTCTCAACACAAATTGGGCTTTTTCTTCTCCTTAGCTCTGATACCATGTTAATTTTCAAAGATGTTTTTATGCTTGATGCAAATTTACTTTAAACTTCTAGATCCCAACACCAAATTGCAATCACATAAGCATGAAAGTAAAATTTTGATAGAACATACCAACAGATCGATGGAAGACAAGCCAATAATATACTTATCCTTTTATCAAACGGAGATGAAGAATGGTGGCATTACAGCAGTCAATAGGATGCTTCAAATAGCAAAGTATCCTTTAGGTCAGCCAACCAAATGTGTCACACAACCCCAAGACACCTCGTCAAAACGCTGCATCAAGAACATTGCCTCAAAACACTGTATCAACTCACTACATCAAAATATTTGCATCAAGAATGTTGCATCAAAACCCTGCTGCATAAAGACGTTGCACTAAGGACGCTACTCCATGAGAATCCCTAGCGCTACGCCATGAGAAGTCCTAATGCTGCACCATTCATGAGAGAAGAGAATGCCTCCAAAATATGAGTGATGAAATGACCTCTAATTCTCCAATATATATCCATCTGTGGGGGTGTGTGACACATATGTTGGGGCTCCAAGCCGACATTACAAATCTGGATGACCTTGCACATAAGTGGAATAAATTCAAAATACATGTTCTGCTCATCCGATCAAGATGATCTTTAGATCAATCTTGCACCTCTCTGAAAGAGGAATCCAATAAAAATATTGGCATCATCATCTGAGTAGTACAACATGGATTTTGGACCTAGTTGCCCAAATTAACATGTCCCCTATCGTGGTTTCTCGATGATTGTGATTTCCTACAACTGTAGAGGACTGGCCAGTGCCCACAAAAAATTGGCTCTAAAAAGTCTCTTCAATTCAGTGCATTGTGATGTTATCTTGATTCAAGAAACCATTGGTGAAGGGAACATGGTGATGAAGTTTTTAACACAAATTCTTCCTAGGTGGTCTTTTTTGGCCCTTGATGCATCTAGGAAATCGGGAGGATTGATTTGGGATTCAGAGATCGGAGCATCAATCTTTTGTATTCCTGGGGGTTTGATCTGGCTCTCGGGGACGAGGTCTTTTCTTCTGATCTTGGGTTACAATTCTCCATTATAAATTATTATGACCCCTGCCAAGATAGAGTAAGCTTCTGGAATTCTTTCTTCTCAAATTCTCTCATAAACAACTTTATGATAATCCTGGGAGGGAATTTTAATGTCTCTTTGGGTTTATCTGAGCCTTAGGGGCCTCACATCCAAGCAAATCCCCTAGCGGAATATTTTCTAAATAAATTCAGGAGGGGTAACTTCATTGATATAGATCCAATCAAGTGTAGTTGGGTTTACCACTATATGTATCAATACAGAAGGTATTATATTTGAGTTCGGAGTGATTGATTTACTTGTCTGTGGACCTATATCAATTATCTGGGTCTCTTTTATTTCTCAATCTCTTCCTCACCTACAAATGGAATCCTTATATTTAAATTAATATGTGTACAATTCAGCCTATTGTGAAGGACTACAAGGTTGTTTGTGGGAAGCAGGATGGCCTACCAAGTATTGAGAGTGGATCACTATTCATAGGGAGCCTCTAACATCGTCTCTTGGAAAGGGAGGGTCATGATAGTATTAGAGGATAACGGGGTGGGATATTTTATCAAAAACACAATTCCACCACCGCAAGATCCCCAAAAGTTGGCCCAACATAATAAGAATGACATCAAGGCCAATTTGATAAAAATTTGATAAAATTAAATTTTGATAAATATTTCTTTTTAATTTTATCAAGGAAAAATTTTGGATTCACCTGAAAATATGCACTTACTATGTGTATTGCAGATGTGGATTTAAAAATTAGAATATGATGAGTTCAGCCCCTCAATTATTCACAGGAAATGCTTCTAGAATTTTGGATGTTTGGTACCTCTATCTAGGAGAACTAGATTCATATGCCTTGGGAGTTTTAGGTTAGATGGAGGAATAACATTGTAAAGAGATGATTTTTGTATTTATTTATGCACTAACTTTCTTGAGTCGGTTTTGGGGTTTGGGTTGTTCATTGTGTTGGATTCATGAAATAATTTGAGCTTGTGCTAAAGGATTGCATTGGAATCCTTACTTTGGCCAAATTCAGGTTGTGCTAGTATTTTCCACCCTATTGTGCTTGATTCATTATATTTTCTTACATATATTCATATGGATTGGGAAATCTTTAGCATGTGTGAAATGTCTCTGCACGATTGTGATCATTGTAAGAGGATGAGTTGTTACCATGTTGTTGAAAGCTTGTTGCATGTTTTGTTTTGGATTTCTTTGCACGATTGTAGCTTTGAACATATTATTTACTTTTCACATCCTAATATTCCTAAAAATGACTTCTCAAACTCTATTTAATCAAATAAATGCATCCCAACTAAATGGGTGCATATTCATGATCACAAATTCATTTATTATCACTTTGAAAGATTGGCACAAAAAACTTAATGAACAGATGGGTCATTTTAGATACATCTTAAGAGAAGAAGCAATGGATTCAATAGCCATAAGATAAAATCAAAATAAGCAATATTTTGTGAATCGTTGAAAGGATAGACACACCTATACTAAATCTAACAAACTTCTTTGTGATAGAGATCATCGATAAGTACCTTGTTCCAGTATATTTTCTATTTCATTTGGTAGCCCACGACCATTAATGTGAACAACATCAGGATTACCAATAGATCTGCCCACATCAAGTGTTCTTCCAAGGATTTTCCAAAAGATAGAATATAGTCAGATATTGATACGTTGCAAGAGAGAATTACGGTGGATAGGTTGAAGTTGAACATAGCCAATCTCTTGGATTTCAAGATATGTCTGTACATGTTTCAGGGATGTATTAATAACTTACTGAAACATTGGTTTTGTACCAGTCACCTATAAGCAGAGTCATATCACCATCAGGCGGAGGGAATAGAACAACGATCAGGTCCTTGCTAGCTACATTTGGTCCTTCAAAGCCCCCTGCAGCTTTCTTCAAGTACAATGATGGAAATTAATAGTAGCTACCTATCTGATCCTTCACTTGGAACTTGTACATAAAGTTATTTCCTGGTGGTATGGGGAAAATTTTGCTAGGTACTCCATCTTGCCACAAATTTATCCATTATCTGGTGGTATGTGATCTTCTATAATAGCTGGGGCCTCACTAGGAATGTGCATGTACTATTTGATGTGTTCTAGGTTTTGTATACTTTTAACAAACGATCTGTTCAATGATAGACCATAAGAGAAGGCCATCCCGACGAAACCTGCACCAATTGAAATTGTTAGGAATGATCACCTTATACATAAAAAGAAATCAGTAACAGCAAAAATCACCCACAATTGACATTTAGTTTCATTGTTCGTACCAGGATTGGAGCTGCCCTATGGGAGTGTAACCATAGCAAGAGCAGAGGAGCAAAGACTAGTCGCATTTAACACCTCTAGACTCTGAATCAACCATTCAATGGCTCAGAAAGTATGGAAAAATGGGCTCGCTTTTTTGTCAGTAAGGTCTAAGTTCTTCTTCAAGAACTAATCCTCCACCCTGAAAGCCCTAATGGTAATTGTTCTCACTGTGGAATCGCCAAAATGATTTTTAATGGGTGATTTCATTGTACCATTTAGTCTCAGGAGTTCTAGCAAAAGAAAAATAGTCTTCTCAAATACCACTACCTTGTCTCCTAAATTGTGCATCATCGGCATGCCATTGCCCTCATTCTTCCCACCACGTTGTGCATCATCGACATGCCATTGCCCTCATTCTTCCCACCACGTTGTCCATCATCGGCATGCCATTACCCTCATTCTTCCCTCCATGCTCAATAGAGGCCTTCCTCAATTTTTTTAATGTGATTGCTGCTTCCTGCTATGCTCAAAATCGTCGACATGCCATTTCCCTCATTCTTCTGGCCACACGCCTTCCTCCTCAAATTATTTTTTAATGTGATTGCTACTTCCCACCAAGCTCCATAGAGGTCCTCCTCAAAATTTTTAATGTCATTGCTGCTTCATAAGGCATGAATTAGGCGCGATTTTTTAAAGCTATTAAACTGTCCGTGTGGTGGGACTCTCTAGTGGCTTTGACAAATATTGTTCACGTTTTTTATTTGTGCTGTTGTCAAATATGGTTTTCATTTAGTGATTCTTTTGAACCAAATTTGAATATGTATTTTATTTTTGAGTGAAAAAAATAAAAATAATATTCCATTAAGGCTCCATTAAGGGTTGGGAAAATAAAATGTTTGTGTAAAGAGAGACAATCATGTTAGATACCACGAAAGGTAATATTTATTTGTGGAGAAATTTTGAGAGGAGTGATAATAAATTAAGGTAAAAAAGGTTATTAAGGGAAAAATAGTAACTAGCTAGTTGGTTGGTTTAATTGATTATTATCAATGTTGTAGTATTTTTTTAGTTCTTTATTTTCCCTAGCTAGGTTCAAATTCCTGATGAGACATTTGTCTTATATTTATAACACTAGAAAAGTAGAAATATCTGAGGAGCAGGATCACCTCGCAAATGTATCTCCAAATGTCTTGACCCTTCTTACTAAATCACGTGTTATTAATGTATACTAGCAGCATACTGGATATACTTTTGGGTTATAGTGGCAATCATTCCATTGGGTTATAGTGGCAATCATTCCATTTTGTCTCAAGTATAGCTCAAATCACTTTGATTAATTACCAGTGTTGGATTTCTCTATAAACTTTTCCTAGAAGTAAAAAAGAACATGACTTTCAATCTAGAAGGGTAGTTTCTCCAAGGAATGCGACCACCCCACAAGTGTATTTAGAGATGCCTTGACCCTTGCTAAATCGTATGTTATTATTATAGACTTTCAACATATTGAATATACTCTTAGGTTAGAGTGGAAGTCATTTCAGTTCATCTCAAAAGTAGCTCAAGTTACTCTAATGATACACACACACACATATATATATATATTATTTTTTCTATTTATGACAAGGATATTGACTATGTTAATATGTGTTGTGGTTAATCATTTTAATAGCAAGTTTTATGTTGGTTTAGTGGTGATAGTATAAAAGTGTTTTAATTTTAGCATTATATATGGATTCATGGACCCCTTTAAGCGGGTAATTGAATCCATCTACCTAAATTTTAACATTGCAGACGAGGGTCTCTAAATTTTAACACTTCAGATGGACTCAAAGACCCCTTTGCCTCTAAATTTAACAATATAGATGGATTCAAATTAAGAAGGGGGTCTCTCAATCCATTTGCATTGTTAAACTTTAGAGACAAAAGAGTATTCATAATTTTAACACTATAGATGGATTCAGAGACCCATTTGTCTCTAAATTTTAACGCTGCCGCTGGATTCAGAGACCCCTTTAGTGAAATGTAACACTTCAGTATCAAAATTGCAATTTTCCATTTATGGAGTGACACAATTAACAATTACTAACATAAATGACTAATTCATATACTTGTTGTACTTATTATTTGGTCATATTTTTATTCTTAGACTATAATAGTCATTTATGTTAATCATTATTAATTTTGTCACTTATTATCTAGTCATATATTTTAATCCTAGACTAAATTAGTCATTTATGTTAGTCGCTTTTAGTTTAGTCACTTATTATTTAGTCATATATTTTATCCCTAGACTAAATTAGTCATTTAATTTAGTCATTTTTAGTTTGGTCACTTAAAATTTCTCAAATTTAGTAGTAATTCACTTGAAATAATTGTGGTGACTAACTTTTTTAGTCACCTGGTCACTAATTTCATCATTTTCGACTAGTGTTTTATAGGGTGCCTTGGAAACTGGGGTAGCTCCTGGTACTAGTTTAATTGAAAAATCAATGTCCCTTTTAGGGGGTAGATGGGGGATTTCTTCTGGGAATACATCCCTGAACTCTCTGATCACTGGTAAGTTTTCTACAACCTCTTTTTCTGTTTGCTGTCCCAATTATTCTACTTTTATAGCATACACTTGACAATCTTTTCTTGCTATTGTTTTTAATTGTAATGTAGAAATCTGTCTGACGGATATTGGTTTTGGTTTTCCTTTGACTATTACAGATTTTCCTAATTCATCTATGCAATGTATTGATTTTTCTAATAAATTTACTATTTCTTTCTTTTTTTTCATCCAATCCATTCCTACTAATAGATCATAGTATCCTAGAGGTATAATGTTTAAATGGAGTTCGGTTTCATATCCATTTAAATTTACAACAATTTTAGGAATTTTATGTGTCACTTTTCTCTTTGTTCTGGTAGCTAACTGCACTAACCATGCTTGCTGAAAATTTTATGATTTTTACTTACATGTTTCCACTATCTGAGGGCTGATATAACTGATTTTTTTCTCCGGGATGTATTAAAATAGAAACAGGTTGTTCAACATTCATACCCTCAACTTCTATCATGGTTGATTGGTGTTCAACATGTTGATCTTCTAATGCAGCAATGATTCTTGGAATGTTGCGAGCAATGCCATTTACTATAGCCGCTGCTCATACTGCTTGAATGTTCTGGATTGTTCTTGTATTGTGTGGGCAATGATGTAGCATGTGAGGTTCTCCACAACCCCAACACTTTAATGGTTCTTTCACTTTTACTATACCTTCCCTTTTTCTATTTATCTCCATTTGTTTGGAACCAGTATGTGATTGTGTTGTTTGGTTTTCCCCACTCTTGTTAATTTTATTTCTCTGGTGGTTTTTCAGATATGTTGGTTTTGATCTTTTTATGCTTGACTCTCCTTTCCCTTTCTCTTTATTTTTCTAGTTTTTCAGCTAATCATTTCTGCCTTTGAACTGTTGGTAGCATAATCTTGCTTTTTGAATAGCTTCATCCATCATTTTTGGATTATCAAATTCAATTCTCTATTTGTAGATGGTAGGTATAAAATTTAAGAATTGTTGTACTTTGGCCTTTTCTTCCCTGATATAAGGTACACAGCGAAGCAAATTCATAAATTTTGTAACAAATTCATAAATTGTGATTTATCCTAATCTCAGCTCATGAAAATCCTTCGATTTATCATCATAAGAGCTCTCAGTTAGGTATCTAGACTTGAATTTTGCTTGAAAGTCTTCCCAGGTAACTGTTTTTTCATCCAGCACATGTACCATTTTTATCTCTTCCCACCAAAGTGTGGCTTTACCCTGCAGTTGGTAAATTGTCAATATGGCTTTCAAATTAATTTCATATTCATATACTTGGAATTATTTGACCATATTCAAGAGCCAAGCTTCTGCGTCCTCCTCTTTTTCACCATCAAAGATTGCAGGTTTGATTTTGCGGAATTCCCCTTGCAACTCCTTTTTATTTCTGGATTTAGATCTAGATTATTCCCCACTCTTAGACCCTTCTGAGTTGGGTTCAGCTTCTTTTCTCTTTTTTGCATGGTCTTCACTTTCATGACTAGGCCGTGAGGTTAATTCCCCGATCAACCTCTCTTGCTCATTACTGGCATGCAACAATCATTCATTGCTAGTCCTTAGCTGAACCATTTCTTGTTGCATATTCCTTATCATGTCCAGCAATTGAGAATTTTGATCTGGTGGTTCTCCCACATCCCCTAGATCCACATACAACTCTTCTTCGTTATTCATAACAACTATAACTGTTTCTGCACTTCAATCACTGTAAAAAAAATTAAATTAGTATACAAAATAAATTAAAATTAAATTATTTACTTGTTTATCACAGCAAAATTTTTTATATTTTTATATTTATTTACATTTATTTATTTTATTTTATTTTATATTTATTTTATATTTTATATTTATTTTTATTATTTTATTTTTTTTGTTGGGACACGTAGGCCCAGTGTTTTCAACATGGACTCTGATACCATTTGTAACAACTCTAATTACTCAATTTTTTTTCTATTTATAGCATTTCTGGTAATATTCATATATTTTTTCCGACACTATCGTCCTTTAATATTGTTGCAACAGTACAATCTTATAGCTTGCCATCACTAACTTGGATTATGTCCTTACCTTTGTCTGCTCATTTATTTCTCAATAATTTCATTCATTACCTAAATGTTTTTAAGGACATCTACCACCTTTATATACCAGAGAACAAATATTAATTTATCTTGTATACAATTCGATTATTTTAATTATTAACTAATGTATACTTCAATATTTATATTTTTCCATATACCCATGGTATTAAAACTTATGCTATCTATTTTATTGGATTCTAATTTAATCTTATATATATATATATATATATATATATCTGTGTGTGTGTGTGTGTGTGTGTGTGTGTGTGTGATTATTCACATAGTAACTCATACTATACATATATTCCAACCTCATTAAATAGACATTGTTTTTCTATTATTCAATTGTTAACCTTTATGAGGTGTATATTACTAAACAGTAATAACCAATATATGTATTATCCTAAGTTCTATATTCATTTCCCATACCTCATATATATCATATTTTTGAATGTATTCGAATCCATATAGATATTTAGGTTTCATCCTACGTATATATCACATTCATCTCATTTATTATACCTTTCAACATCCAATTTGACTCAACCCTACGCATAATTCCACATGAATTTTAATAAAGTCGAATGGTATATGGATGACAACATTTCTAAGGTAATTTATTTGTATAGTTGGAAACTATGGCTTGTATTAACCATTCCTTATCAAGAGTTTTCATTAATATTGTTTATGTTCATTCCTTTGGGTTTTGAATACTCTGTGTATGTATTAAATTCACATTGAAAGACGGTTGTATGGATTGAAAACATGTTTTCTTGATTTCCCAATGCATTTAATATTTGTACCTCTTGCACCTGAAAATCACATGGGCTCATTTACGAGTGAGACACCTATAGGGTTGATATGCTATGGTTTCAACAGTGGATATTGTTTCGTATTCCCTCCCAAGTCGAATTGACTATGGTGAGGGTTTTGTGTTAGTTTCTTCATTTCCATTTGTGAAAAACTTAGCAGAGGTACCTCTCCTCTGTTTCCATCATGTCTCTGTTACTAACGCTGGATACAGTCTTGGATATGCATTGTATTAACCTCCCTAAGGTTATGAGAGCTGTAACTCATTCTACTGTGCAATATTCTTAGTTAAGGCACCTCGTTTTTTCGTTCATAATTCATTGAAATCAGTTCAAAATGCAACGTATTTGATTTTCAAATGTACACTTAATACATTTTTCTGCTCTTTCATATTTTAATACCGAAATTCCTCATCTTTGCAGGTTCTGGAATTTGATTAGACTTACCTAAAATTTCCTTGCGAGGCTCTAGAACTTCATTTCGACCAGAACGAAGGTATGACTCTTAAGTACCTACGCTATACTCAGATTTTCACTGAGTATTATAAATGTAATATCAGTCTTCTGAGATTACATCTTTCGTTTGGCTACATCATTCATTTTTAGTTATGTACATAAACTTTGTTCTGAGCCTTTCAACAGTGAAAGGATTTCACAATATGTTTTGTGATTTTGTAGATTTATCAGTCACTAGTTGAATAACGATTTTTTCCCAATTTGATGCAACTCATCTCATGAGAAATCGAGCTTTTATTTAATTTATGTATCACCTCGCTTCCTATATAATTCAAATGAGTATTTTTCCCATTTGTATTGTTTAGACAGTATATTTATTACGGTTTTCAAATGGTCAAAACTTATTGGTATTCCCATTAACTGGTATATGAAATGTCTACCCCAATTTTGATTTATACCATTTCCAGTTTTCTGTAAATTGATTTGGTTTTCTACTCTTTTGTTCTGATTGGTGTTATTATAACACAACTGTATATGTTTCTTTAAAGGTATTTTATATTTCCTTCAATTCCACTACAGTTAATTTCAATCACAAGTCATAAGATCTAACAACACATTTCGTCTTCTTCCAGGACGGTCATCCAGGTATAGAGGTTTCAACCATCTATATACATTGTTTACCAATTTCAACTCTACACTCTGTAGTTGAATTATTTAATGATAACTTTAAGTCAAGATGTAATTAAACTATTGTAATTAATGTTTTTAACTTAATTCTAAGATGTTTTTATTCTCACCTCTATAAGAAGAAGTTCGTATATGTAAGAAATATTATATGAACTTTAAACATATTTCCTTTCAGTACATATCTATCTCTATATGCCTGAATTTGCATAGAATAGAAAATATTTATTTCAAATTTGAAGTATCTGTTTCTTATTCAGATTTGTAGTTTCATTATTCTTTTTACAGTTTACCTCTAAATTGTCTGTGCATCATTCAAATATATGTTTATATGACTAAACTATAATTTTTTTAGATCCTTCTATATTTTCACTAATTTACAGTTATGATTATGATTGAGTTAAATTGTGTTCTCTATATCTGTAATAAAACTCATAAAATGGACCTAACAACATATTTAGACCCTTCGCTTGGGTTTAGAGATTCTGTTTGTTGGTCGAAATATTTATTTCAATCTATGTAAACATAGAGAATAATTAACTATACCAGCTATGGTTAAAATTCTGTTAAATACATATGACAACTACTCATTTCTGAACACCATAGACTATTGCACTTAATTTATAATTAAACGTACAAATATTTTAGCTATAGTTCATAAAAAATAAGCATATCTGACTACATCAGAATTTCATAAAAGATAACAGTGACATAAGTCAAAATTTCACAGAATTTTCATACCAATCTGGTAAAGACTATTTGCCACCCAACCTTGAGCTTAATCCATAGCTCCCCCCAAGAAGAGGCCAATTCTTCAACAATGTACACAACCTCTTATCTAACTAGGAATAGATTGTTTAAGCTTGCTTTCCCTCATCATGTTTCCATAACTGCGTCCAATTAATTTGGGATGCTGTTTTCCCTTAGCCTAGGCTTTACTTTTGTTTTTTTCCACAAAATCTCTTTAAAACTAACTTTTTCCTCTTTCTAGTTTTATTTTCACCTCTTCTCAGTAACTTTCCACTTTATTGAGGCATTTATTAGATTCTTATCTCCCATCTAATATTTTTATTTTATTTTATTTTAATCAAATGATTTTTTGGAGAATTTTGGGAAAGTCTTAAGATTTTATTCCATCCTCATGGATTTGAAATCCTGGTCTCCAATTTACTTGAGTCTTTGCACAATAAAATTTCACATTTATTTATTTCAAAAATAATATTTCCACATATGGTTTTCCTTTGGGTCCAATTAACCTTTAGAATTATTAACTATCTATATAAGAGCAGAAAAATAGGAATATTAAACCTGTGGAAGTGTTTCTACATTTTTTTGATATCATGGAGGAGGAAATCCTAGGGGTGTTTAAAGAATACAAAACATCAGGGTGAATTCTGTGTGACATTAACTCTACTATCCTTTCTCTTATTCCCAAGGAATATTACGTAGGAATTTACAGGGTAAGTTCCTTAAATCAAACACCAAAGGTCACCGCTCACAAACAGATCACAAACCAGTACACCAATATATCATGTGGTTAAAACCCTCGAAGAGGGAAACCATCCACAACCTGAGCCAATGCAGCCACTTCAAGAAATTTATTAATATGAAAGGGAAAATTTACATATGTTTCTCATAAATGGTTCGGAAAATGGCTTCCGGACGAAAAATTTATGCCTTTTTGAAAAAAATGTGTTGTAGATGCCGAATATTTACGTGAAAGGTTGAAAAATGATGATGAAGTTCTACTTTAAAAAAAAAAAAAATCCCCTTCCCCACCACCCCCCCCGCCCTCCACTTTTCAAAATTAATACAATAAGCTCACTTTAAAAAAACTTTATGTGACCCACTTTTATAAATAAGTGAGACTCACTTTTACAATGTTACTTGTAAATGTTCTTTTGAAATAAAACCCTCTTTTTAAAACCGACAACTTACCAAAGGGCTTTATAAGAAAAAGTAACTTAACAAAAAACTTTTTACAAAAAGAATATTGAGAGAGAGAATTGAACCCAAGACCTCTATTCTCATAAACTAACTTTACACCAAGTGAACTAGTAAAAGGATTTTGTAATTGTTTGAAAGGAGGAAGGGGGGTTTTATTTTTTTGCTCTCTGATGTGCATGCTTTTTCCTGCAAAACAACACAAAAAATCCGTGCAGAAAAAAATAAAATGCAAGCCTTACGGCAGAACGTTAGTTTTTCGATTAGTCTTACCGGCAACTATCCTTTTTTCCACTATTTCCGATTTCTCGAGATCGCACAAAGACGTGGGGAAAGAGCATACGTAGCAAAAAAAAATCCCGTCTTCCTATTTCTGATTTGCCGAGATCGCACACAGCGCAGAGCAAAGAGCATACACAGAGAAGAGGCTATAGATTCGGCAATAAAAAAAAAACTATAAAATGAAATAAACTGAGAGAACCAAAATAAACAGAAGGATTAATAAGTATAACTGCAAAAAAGATACTTTATACCTCTAGATCTAAAATGACATAACAAGACGCTTGAAATATTTTACTTAAACGAAAGGGGTTCCCCATTGTAACAGGCGTTTCGGACACAACGGAAGTGGTTCTCTTTGCCGAAAGTGGTTTGAAATAGTAGATGCGGAAAAAAACCGATCATCTTGGTCGAATCGGCTTGATTTGGATCAACGATGGATACGACCCTCAAAATAGCTTTGATAGCATGTAGGAATTTACAAGGTAAGTTCCTTAGATCAAGCTTGCAAAGGTCTACACTCACAAAAAAAGATCACAAGCCGGTACACCGGTATATCACGTGGTTAAAACCCTCAAAGAGGGAAACAGTCCACGCCTTGAGCCAACGCGGCCACTTCAGGGAATTTATTAATATAAAAGAAAAGTTACATATGTTTCTCTCATAAATGGTTACCAGACAAATGACCCTCCATGCTCTTTAAATAGAGATCATGGACCAATCAGGTGTTAAGCCACAAATCAAGTGTCATTAATACCGAGGAGAGAGTGAACCGTTGGATCACTACAAATCATGACCATCGGATTATAAGTTACAAATGTACATAGTAAATAAACACACTTTAACTAACTCTACACTAGACCAAGTTATACTTCCGACAACATTTTCTACACCAAGAAAGTGGGTAAGTCCTTCACCATCCTTGTTCTTTATGTTGATGATCTTATCCTTACTGGTAGTGATCCCAAACATATAAACCATGTGAAGTCTAGCCTCAAAAAGAAGTTTGAAATGATAGACTTAGGACACTTGCATTATTTCCTTGGTCTTCAAGTCTTACAATCCAAAGAAGGTATTACCCTTTCTTAGTCCAAGTATGTTTGTGATATTCTACGCCACTTTCACATGGAAGATTGTAATCCATCCCCTTCTCCCTTTCAGTCTGGAGTCAAGCTTTCAGTCACTTGTAATACCCCTGAAGTTGATGCTACCTTATACCGTCAACTTGTTGGTAAACTTCTGTATCTGACCCATACCCGCCATGACCTTTCCTTTGTCGTTGGTATTGTTGCTCAGTTTATGCACCAACCTATGAAAGTCACTAGAAAGCAGCTAAAATAATACTTTGATATATTCGAGGTATAGTTCAGTTCGAGATTCATTACAGTGCAGGAGCATCTCCATTGTTGATTTGTTTCACTGATTCAGATTGGGCTGGTGATGCTGATGATCAAAAGTCTATTGCAGGATATTTATTCACTCTTGGTTCAGGACCTATTACTTGGTCTTGTAAGAAACAAAGTGCCATCTCTATTTCTTCGGCAGAAGCAGAGTATCGTGGTGTAGTTGAAGCCAACAAGGAAGCCTTGAGGTTTCGTCATATCCTATCTAAATTTGTTCTTCATCAGTAGCATCCAAATAAAATTTGGTGTGATAATCAAAGTGCCATTCAGCTCTGCAAAGTTCCATTTTAGCATCAGTGTATGAAACACATTGAGCTTCATATACATTTCATCAGAAAGCTCATTCATGACCACTTTCTTGAAGTACAATATTGTTCAACCAATGATCAAGTTGTCGATATCTTTACAAAGGCTCTCACAGAAGCGAAGTTTACCAGGCTTCGATCTATGCTTGGCATTCAGGAAAGTTATCATTAAGGGGGGATAGGCTCTAATGCCTCCTTCCTTCCCCTATTGTGTCACTTTTGTAAATCCTTCAATCCTATCCCAAGTTGCTCTTAAAGGGGGATGTTAGGATATTCCGACACATAGGAAATAGTTAAGTATAACTTGGTCTAGTGTAGAGTTAGGTAAACTTTGTTTCTTTACTATGTAAATTTGTAACTTATAATCCGGCGGTCACGATTTGTAGTGATTTGAAGGTTCACTCTCTCCTCAGTATTACCGACACTTGATCCATGGCTTAATACCCGATTGGTCCATGATCTCTATTTAAAGAGCATGGAGGGTAATTTTTCCGGTAACCGTTTATGAGAGAAACATATGTAAATTTTCCCTTTTATATTAATAAATTGCCTGAAGTGGTCGCGTTGGCTCAGGCCATGGACTGTTTCCCTCTTCGAGGTTTTAAACCACGTGATATATTGGTGTAATATTTTGTGATCTGTTTGTGAGTGGTGACCTTTGGTGTTTGATCTAAGAAACTTACCTTGTAAATTCCTACATCTTAGCCAAAAAGCTTCTCGGATTTCAGACCTATATCCCTCTGTAATGTAATATATAAACTAATTTCGAAAATTATAGCACAAAGAGTCTCAGGTGTTTTCTAAGTCCATATCTCTCTAGAATAGCATGGGTTCCTCCCAAATCACCTTATACACGATGCCATTGCATCCGACTAGGAATGTATGCACACTATTCACCCCAAAAAGATGGGTTCTCTTATTATGAAAGTGGATCTCTACAAATCCTATGACAGTGTGGATTGGTCTCTCATTAGACTAGTTATTCTCAAGATTGGTTTTATCATATCATAAAATTCAATGGATCATGTTCTGTATCACTCTGGTATGGTTTGCAGTTATTATAAAAGGTCTTCCCACAAATTTCTTCAATAATAGTTATGGGCTCTGCCAAGGGTGCTCACTTTCGCCTCTCATTTTCTTATTGATAATGGATGGTTTAAGTCTCCGCATCAAAGAAGCACATGGGTGTGGTACATTTGAAGATATGCACATTTCTCCTGGGATCTCGATTACCCATTATTATTTTTTGGACATCATCTTGGATTTTGGAATCTTATCAAGAGCCCAATGGTCTGCTCTGCACTGCATATTCCTTCACTACGAGGATGCATCTAGTTTGGGAATTAATGGGATAAAATATCTTCTCTTATCTACCTCGAGAGATAGAGTGGACATGGAACTCATAGCTAGTATTTTCAAGATGGAATTGGTATCTATAACAGATGGCCTCACCTACGTCAGTTTTAGCCTTAAACCGTGCAGCTATTGCACAAGTGATTGGAACTGGCTCCTAGAGAAGTTCAAAATAATATTGAACAACTCGGAACACAAATTTTTATCTTTGGGGGGTCATTATATCCTTATTCAAGCTGTCCTTCAACAATTTGCTATCTATTGGGCTCATTTATTTCACTTTCCTTCTCGTATTATTTATCTGATTAAGTCAATAATTTCAAGTTTTCTTTGGTATAGAACTCGGGCTCCAAAAAATTCCATCTTTGTAAACAGGAATTTCTCACTGTCCCTAAAATATATGGTGGTTCAGGGCTCTTGGACATTCACACCTTCTCTTAGGTGCTCCTTATAAAGTCTCTCTAGAGGGCGCTAACAGGAAATGGCCTATGGCCAACACTCATTATAGCCAAATACCTCAAAGGCATGGAGCTTCAATAACTTATTAGGTTACAGTCCTTCCCACAGATCCATGGTTATTTCATCTGGCTGTGATTTATACGCATTGCAACAATCTTATCTAGCAAGCTTCTACAGGATTTCGAGAATGGATAATGTATTTTACTTGGTGTTGATCGCATATGTGGTTCTGCACCGGGATTGAATCTGCATTTTCACCTTCAACACATGCTCTCCCTTAAAGGTATTTTTTTTCTCTATGAGGTTATTTCCCACTGGCGGCAAGGATGACCAATCTAGAAATTAGTTGTTCAATTAGGTCTCTAGGGACATGATGAGGAGGATTGGAATAAATTTTTGAATCATCTTAAAGACAGTGGAATAAGCCTACATCCCTGGGGTGATAGAATCATATGGGTTGGAAAGGCGAAGGGTGAGTCAATTGAGGTAGATGATACTTATGGAAATATCATGACACAATGTATGAAAAACCCGCAACTGTATTTTTTTAAACACTTTTGGACAGGTGCAATTCCAACAAAGATCAAATTATTTATATGGCTTGTCTAGAGGAATAAATTCCTCACCTAGGAAAATTTAGCAAAGCGTCGATATTTTGGGCCTGAGCGATGTCCCTTATGCAAATCATATTCGAAAACAGTGACACACCTCTTCTTAACTTGTCCTTCCGCTCTCAAAATTTGGTATCTGTTCTCACAGTATCTACAAGAACCAATGTCTGGAATCCTAGGAATGGTTGGCTCAGAAATATCGCTTCTTACCTTTCTTCTTATTGTGGGAAATATGGTTGTCTAGAAACCGTAACATCTTTGAGGGAATAACCATTGTACTATCTCATATATATAGTGAGATAGTGATTTGGCTTGATTGAAAATAAAATTTGAATCCTTCTACAAAGGATCTATCTCATCATATTTGTCCTCCTCCAGTGTCTATGACTGCCAGATTATTTGATCTAGCTGAAAAACAAGGGATATGTGGATGTGGGGCATGGATCAAACTTGACCACAAGGAGAGGTATCACATATTCTGGAATGGAGGTCCTAGCACAAACACAAAGGAAGAAACATTGGCACTGTTGAGTCTCCTTTAGGAAGCCTACAATATGCAGATTGTTCCTCTTCATGTTTACGGGGATGCCAAATCAGTTATTAATGCGATGAATGGCCGTACACAATTTCAAATGCCAACTCTTTAGTTCTAGATCAACCGCATCAACTACCTACTCCAATGCTTAGATGCTCCACACATCCAACATATCTTTAGGGATTTCAGCACTAAGGTTGATTTCCTATCTAATTCAGGATTAGATGAGTATTTTGGGTATATATAGGTGCAAAAATATATGGACAGAAAACTGATTGAGCCAATGTCATTACAACTCCCATAATCATGCAAGATCTACCTCCTTCCACTCTCTTTTTTTTTTTTCAGTTTTGTTTTTGTATATCTATTTTATTTCCCACAATTATGTTAGTACTTTTTTCTTCATCTAGACTAGACATAAAAGGAACAAATTTGTTGGATAATTTGGCTTAACATGCAGAAAATTTTGTGACCCAGTAGAACTTTCAGTCATAGTTTTGCTGATTTGACTCTTCTAGTAATTGTTGGACATTAGTGGACAAATTTAGACAATATGTACTATTTTTTTTTGTCATAATCTCAATACCAAAACAATGTTTTTTCTTCTCTGAAAAAAAATAATGGCGTACCTTTAACAAAGAAAGAAATGCATGTCCGTCCAGATTTATAATAGATAATACCATTACGACCCAAGGAGAATCTCCATTGTGTTTTAGGCAACGATTAAAGCCAATCCATAGTTAAAATAACTGGATTGCAGACAAAATTTTTTGATGGAGAAAACCTTGGAATACTCAATCCATTATTGACTTCAAGTTTGCATTCTAATTATTTTTATTAGTATAATATTAACATATAATTTAGACTTAACTATTATAATTACATATTAAAAGTAAAATCAATAGTATTTTATTACACATTACGTCATTTTCTCGCATATTAGCGCAATTAATGTCACAAGATTGAAATTTGAATCATATTTCAAGTCGAACGATGCGTGAGCATACGGAATAAGCATTACTTGCATATCAAGTCTGTAACGAGGGCATCAACATTGAAAGGTTCTTCCCATCACAACCTCTATCATTACCTAACTTCCTAAAAATAAAGTAAGGACAACTATAATGAACTAAACACGTAAAGTAGTGTCAGGTCCTTCAATGTTCATTGAAAATGCATAAACAAATATCATCAGAATGAGAGGGAGATGATCTCAATAATACTTTGTTGGAAAGTTCGTTGAACTCTATTAGTTGTTAGAATCGATATTGGATTGAAGTGAAATTTGGGTTTGTGGATTGTCGCCAAGTCTCGTTGATCATTATTTCCAGGATATAGGTTATTTAATGCTGGTGGGTAGTATATGCCCACCGTTAGATTTAAAAAAATTTAAATCCAATGGTGGGCATATACTGCTCACTAGCATTAAATAACCTATAGCCTGGAAAATATGTGTTGCCAGTCTCGTCACCCATAGACAAAAGAAATAATTTTTTTTACAAGCTAAAGCTTCTTATAACCAACAGAAATTAATTTTTACCAAAATTAATTAATATCATACAATTAAAAAGCTCTTCATTGTGATATTATTAAACATTAAAACATTGGTATAATTTCTGATCAGAAATGAAGAGCAATAATTATGGTGGGCCATAGAAACCAACTTATGTGAAGTGTGTAGAGGAAGCTTCTTCCACATAATGAAAGCATCTTCCTTCAACAATTAAATTTTTAAAAATTTTCCACCTATTCCAATTTTCATTTTAATTTTTTTATTCATAGCAAAAAAATGCAACTAATAGCTATTAGGCTCTTAATATGATTATGGAATTCCAATTATCAGTCTTTGTAACCCTAGTATTATTCTTAGAATTTATGTGGAGTATGAAGTGCTTCGGCAGCGTTGCTATTTTCTCTACTTCACACTTTGCACATTGGAATGAGAGGGATGTTGAAAATGTAACAAGATATTCCTAAATTATTTTTTCCCTTGATTAAATTATGAGAAAATAGAAATTCCACATCAACAGAAAACTTGAATGAGTTAACTGAGTGGACATAGTTGTTATCACTGAGTTAGCTTAGTTAATTTGAGTTCGGTGCATGAACTTGAGTTATGTAGAATGATTCCTAAATTTTAGGAGCCTAGGTTGAGTTAATCTCAGTTGTAACAATTTAATTCAGTTAAATTAAGTTATGGTCAGTTAAACTAGTTCCAAATGTTGGAGGAACTAGTGGGAGGTCTAGCAGGGGGGTGTAACTTCAGTGTTTAACCGGTTAATTGATCAATCAACCTAAATTAACTCATGCATGCACAAAATTTGAGTTACCCAGTTGATATTGGATTTCAAGGGCAATGTACTATTAGTTGTAAACTATTCCAAGTTTTACAGGTCATGCACGCAGTCAAAGAATGAACTAATGGAATTGTGCAATCCAAATTGAGGAATTTCCTAAATAATAGGGGCTAATTCCTTGAGTAAAAATTAAAGGAAATAGGGACTTGGAGGCTCAAAATTTTGGTTAATTATTGGCCAAGGTCAGTCATTCAGGCAGAGGATAGAAGATACAGGTGCAGGTTGAGCTCAAGGTTTAGCATAGCTTATTGTATTAATCCATATTATTTGATTAATGCAATACACATAGTAAGGGTTCTTGAGTAGTTTATTTCCCCTGGATATATATTTCTGTATGTGTCTTTAATATTGATACATGTTAATCATTTGTGTTCTTGATCATGAATTTACTTCAGTGGATTGGTAGAGTAGATTCTAGTCTTGTGATTTAGTAAACTTCATGAGAAGTTTAGGATCTACACATTAGTTTCTACATGGTATAAGATCTAGATTCATAATACATAAGAGAATTCGAAGTGGTCATTGTAGGAGGTTCTAATTTCAAGATCACTATTGTAGGTTTTCTCTAGGACTGACAACATGGATTTCAATGGACTCAAGCTCGAGTATGCTTTAGAAGGAACCAAAAATTTGGTGGCATGGAAGATCCGCATGGAGGCAGTATTGGATGATAATGGGCTTCTAGAATACATCAAGTTGGATGTATAAAAACCCCCAGCAGCTGATGCCCAAGATCTTGCTCAGTGAAATAAGGATGTGGCTAAAGCGAGGAGAATCATATTGGAGGGAGTTCAAGATCACGTTATATTGAATATCCATGGGAAAGATACTTCATTCGCGATGTGAAAAAAATTGACATATTTGTTTGAGAACAATAGTGACCACAGGACTATGGCACTCAAGGACCAAGGAAAAGCTTTGAAGTATTAAGATGAAAAGGAATGAAACAATTCCGCGATACTTGAGAAAGTTTACATAGTGTCGTGATGAAATTGATGGGGTCGGTATTATTGTCCCTAAAGAAAATTTGGTAGCTCTAGGTATTTTGGGCCTTCCTAAGAGCTGGCATGGTTATCAAGATTTGGTAAATTGTAGAGGGAAACTACCAAGTTGGGATTGGTTATGTTCTAATCCAGTGCAAGAAGAAATAAGGCAGAGAAACAGAGACAAGACTTCATCCAAGGTTGAGGATGAGGAGAACTGTACCTTGGATGGAAAATAAAAGAAAGGGAAATGGAAGAAATCCCAATCCAAAGAAGAATCTAGTCAAGGGGGCAAGAAGAAATACTTTTCCAAGATCAAGTGCTTTCATTATCATGAATTGAGGAAATATGCCATGAATTCCCACACAATAAAACAAGCAATAAGACCTCAAAAGCAGCAGCAGTTGAAGCTCTAGCTTCAAAATTCAAGCTTTATTTTACCTCATTTCATGCATGGAAATCAAAATTATGGGAAGTGTTTGGTATCTCAACAACGGTGCCTCATTCCATATGACGGGCAACAAATATTTCTTCAGTGACTTGGAGGAGAAAAACCTCTAGATGAAAATCAAGATGGGAGATGATTGGAGGTATAACGTCACCAGTATCATTATAGTTACTTTTCAAATGGATTTTGGCTCCCTCTCAGGCTCAAGGATGTGATATTTGTTTTGGGTCTAAAGATGAACTTGGTTTCAATTGTGGTGTTGGAATACCGTGGCTATGGTGTGATATTCAACAAAGGAAAGGCATTCTTGAGACACATTTCCATGAGATGAGTGAAGCAGATCGGGGTTCGGGTGTAGAACCTCTATAGGTTGGATATGGAACACTGTGCTTATTTGAGCACATGAGTCCTCAGCGGATCCACTCTGATGTCTGTGGACCTTTCTCAAAAACCTCCATGAACAAGAACATGTATTATTTTATATTTGTAGATTATTTCTCACGTAAGTGTAAGATTTTATTCATGTAGAGGAAAGACTATACATTCTCCAAATTTGTTGAATTTAAAGAACTTGTTGAGAAAGAAACTGCCATGAAAGTGAAGGGTCTCAGAAGCGATGACGGTGGTGAATATGTGTCGAATTATTTAAAAAATTAATGTGAAAAGGAAGGCATTTGACAGGATTTTACACCACCTCATAACCCACAACAAAATGAGATGACTGAGAGGAAGAACAAAATTATTGTGGGAGTTGCATGAGAAATGTTGCATGAGCAGGGCCTACCTCTACACTTGTGGGCCAAATCATGCAACACAATAGTATTTGTGCAGAATTGGAGTCCTTATCAGATTCTTGGGATGAGTAC